>APFE031550590.1:60033-81947 GCA_000404065.3 Pinus taeda
ATTTATCTATTTTTAATCATAATTGAAGTTTTGTATGAAGAGAAAAATAACATAAAACCTTATTTTCATTTATAAATTAAATAACACACATTTTAATATTTGCATTTTTAAAATCTCATTTCTCTTTTGTATTAAATTGTAAAAAGTAGTTTCAGAGGTAGCTCAATTGGTGATCGAAGTAATGTATCTATAGGTAGCTCAATTGGTGATCGAAGTAATGTAAAATCTATGAAAACTGAGAGATCCAAGGTTCAAATCCCCCAAGTTGTAACTTAGTTTACGAGGAGGAGGAGCGACTATAGACCTCGGATGTTTACTAATAGTTACATGAGAGGGAGGCTACTAGGTTCCTTTGGGATTAAAAAAATTGTAAAAATTAAATTCTTTATCTGTATAGATTATGGTCATAATTAAGACTCTATCATAAAGGAAAAATAAGAAAACCTAAGTTGACATATATACATTTTTTTTGGGGTAAATATTGTATTGCCTTCAAACTGAGATTTACATGGATATGTTAGGTCAGTCTTTCACTAGGGAGGCTAGACCATAGCCAAAAGTGCACTCTTCATAGAGGGGCGTGGGAGACGCTTTACAAAAAATTAAGTAGAAAGTATATAGTGGAGGAATGCTTAGATGTTGCTTAATACGACTCGTGCGTTGATCTATGTCCCTCGAGTGATGATGAAGGTGCTCTTGAGAGTGTAAGATATCAACCTCGTGCTTGAAACGATCCATTAGAATTCTTCTTGAGAGGAACTTCAGGTGCCAATACAAATTGATGGTGTACAGGTACTGATTAAACCAACCTCAGATGTGCCCAACATCAGCCAAATCTCCTAGAATATTTTTATCTAAAAAATGTTATCATTGGGAGGCCCCTTCCTGTTCCATGCAAGTTAGCTCATCTTGGATGGGTACTTGGGTAAGGTCTTGAAAATTGGAAGTGGGTCCATGAAGCTTATGATGCATACATGTAAGTCCATGAGAGGTTTTCTCTTGATAATATGCCACCCCTCGACAAACTAATGCTCGTTGATTGGGCATGATGCTTGACCATACACTAATATCGAGCGAGACAGATGAGAAGATAAACATGTGGTTGTTGGACTAAGGGGAGTGAGCCATGTAAGGAGAGGTTAGAGGGGGAGATAACAAGGAGTCATAGGGAAACAAAAAATGATGATATAATAAGTTGCTTTCCATCCAACCACATGAATATGAAGGGGGCGTGGGAATGGACATGAATTATTGGAGAGCTTAGTGCCAAGGAGGATGGCTGTAAGAGGCTAAAATCCACTGGCTGAGGAACAAGGGAGGGATACAGAGTTGTTTGTATAGGCAAGGAGGGTAATACAACTTCAAGAGAAAACAAAGCTAGATACTAATGTACATCAAAGAAGGAGCAGGCTAAAAAGGACAGAGCTTCAATTCTGAAATCAGAGGAAATAACTAAGGAAACATACATAGACCATAGACCTTCAAACCAAAAGACATTGCAGAAGTTCAGCTTCCACAGGGGGTGGTGACAAACATGTAGCTATCACACACATGAGACTCGACATTCTCACTTGCATGCAAAGTTGATAACCCAAGAAAAGGAAACAACAGGTTATGCTTGGTAAACTAAGGAGCTGAATGGAAAGTGTCTTTGTAATGTCAAGAATGAAGGAAAATTCGAATGGGATTGAAGTTGTTGAGAGAAATACGGGTAAACATGAGAGGTCCAGGACGGATTTCACTAAGGTGGGTTGGTCAGAGCCCCTAGTGTTTATTTCCTAGAGCTACAAACTAAAGAAGATTATGTCCGGTAACAACATTCGAGTAGGCTTGCACCAAAAGGAGGACTAGAATTATAAGAAAACTAACTTTGTTCAACTCACACGCAAGGATTGGATCATTTTGACAAGACAACAACTCTTTAAAGCTTATGTGGTGCATGGTCTTGAAATCAAGGATTTGTCATTTAGATCACCTCAAGCGAAGTGTTATGAGCATGTTTTCCATTCATTTTTCTATGGGGCGTGTTGCCAGGTCCCCCAGCCACTTGGCCAGGAAGGGTAGTGGCAAACCTCCCCCACCCCTCTTTGCATTAAAAGCACCCCATCTAAGGCAACAATTTCTTTCTTAGTAAGTTAACATTTATACATTAAAAAACAAACATTTTAATATTTGCATTTTTAAAATCACACGTCTCCCTTGAATTGTAATTAGATTGTAAAAAATTTCTATTTTTGCAATTAAAAAAATCATTTACTTTCAATTGCTATCTATCTATCTATCTATCTATACTATCTATCTATCTATCTATCTATATCTATTATATATATATATATAATATATATATATATATATAATATATATATATATATATAATATATATATATATATATATATAAATATATATATATATATATATATATATATACATATATATATATTACGAAATTACCCTTTTCCAGACATTTTCTCTAGTCAATTTTTCCCACAATCCTTTAGATATTTTTAAGAATCATAAGTTTAAGTTGTTTAATTTGAAAAATTCAAGTGCCTCAAAGTCATTTTAGGGTGTTGAACCTAATTATAAATTCAAAAGTGCATTTTAAACAATAAGAAATCACAATCTTGATCAAAATTGTATTACCTGATTCTAACCAAAATATCCATTTTGTTTATTAGTCAAATTATACCTATATAAGAAATGTCATTTTGTCTATTCATTAGATTGCACCCATATATATCTATCTATATATATATATATATATAAGTTGATATGGAATGTGTGAGTACTTTATCACCACTTGTATAGCATGTGCACCTTCTAACTTATGTAAGTTAATAAGCCATTATGGTAGTTGCATGTTTAAATGCATTTAGGTGAAATAACACCTTATGTGGCATCTCCACTTTTATATTGTATCTACTTAAACACATTAAATGCGGTCCTCTCCAAAATTCTTTTTAAGTGGGGACGCTTGTCATATTTTGTCATGAGAGAGTATGAGAAATGAACAAGTAGGTAAAGAAATAAATTTATAATGTTACATAATGTTGTTTTGTATATAGAATTAGAACATTAACATTGTTATGTTGTTTTAGTAATACAAAGGTTTCTTTGTCCTAAATTTATTTTGTCTTACATTATTTATGTCTAGGTTCATATATGATTGTAACTCTTTCACTAGGGGGCATAAAATATGTGATCCTAGACTCCATTTTGATCATAACTCTTTCAGTAGGGGGCATTGAATATATGATCCTACACCCCATTTTGAAATATATATCAAATTCTAATTATATATGTGGAACTTATCAAATATCTTCTTCAAAATCTAAAATATGATCACTGCTTCTCCTTGCATCCATGTTTGATGGTTCATGAAGCTTGCTTAAAATTTGTAAATCAATGCAACTCAATTATTAGCATTAATTGTCTACGTCATTGTTATTCTCATGTTAAAAAGAGTTGTAGTGTACCTAATTAGTCATTTCACTATATATGGAAGACAAAATTGATAGATTAACAATTGTTGACTTTATCTCCTTCCAAAGAGACTAATGAAATTCAAAATTTGTTCATTGAATTTATGTCAGCATTCATTGCCATTCCTACAAATATCATTGGTACCACCCATGCAAATGGGACTCAAGGTATATAAAACTTTCCCTATCTTGTAAGGTTTATGTAAATTTTGATTTTTTCACTTGTTTATAGTATTCAAAATCTAAAAACATTTGTGTTATATATCATAGCTTATATATTTCATTATTAGAACCATATAAATTCTTCTAATTTTAATTGATGCAATATATACATGTAGCAAAATGATGTAAATGATGCCTTCCATAGCAATGTGAAGAGTACATTTTTAAGCACAAAAACCTTGATATAACTAAGTAAATTATTTTGGGTAGGTTATTATGTAACTAAAATATGAAGAATAAAGAAGGAACATCCAATAGTAGTTGATCCTGATATGTTGGGAGAAGTCCTCGAAGAAGGGTTGGCAACACACACAAAATTACTTTGTTGTTCATTGCAAATGGTAAATTTCATACATTTTTCAACATAGTAATGCTTTGTGTGGTTAATACTCTCCTCAATCTTTCACATTCATATAGATATGTCTTGTTTCTTATGAGTTTAGTTATTTTATGCATTTTCTAGCATGATTCAAGTTATTTTAGGATTCACACCCTCTTGATGTATCATCTCATGTCGTCTTATAATAAGTTTAAACTTGAACTTGCCCAAGTTTTCTTGCATATGTTATAGGTTAAGTAGATAGTAATTTCTCACATAAGTAAGAAAGACTTTTGGAGTAGTGATAATATTAGGAAAAATATTGATGTGAAAGATGATCAAGACTTCTCATTCTATATTTCAAATATATCATTTATACATAGAGAGGAAACAATTCATTTTCCAAAACTAATCAAAATTGAAGTAGATAGGTTCCTTCTAGCCCACACATGTCTATAATGTGGAATAGGAGGTGACATGGACTTCACATGGTAGACCCATATAGAAAATACATAGCCATCACTATATGGTAAACACAAGTATTCATTTATGTCCATCCCAGTATCATCACTACCTATTTATTCATAACCCAACAATCCATTGCTCAATCTCCTCTTATTACTAGAACATAGAAAAATTAAATAGAAACTTGGTGAAGGCTGTTTTTTTTCTTTTTAAATTGATCATACGTTTTCAAGTAATCCAATGGTAATCAAGGAATCATTATTCTCTTGGAAAATTATTTTTCACAAAATGATCAACATGTATAATGTTATTTTTGGTTATATGTGCATTTGAAAGACCCACAATAGGTTCTTGGCCATATTTTCAAATGAAAACAACTAGTATTTAAAATTCAATTTAATATTAATTGCAAATGAAAACATGCAGTCTCCTAAAAAATTATTTCGTGTATACACTCAACAGTGACAATGTTATAAAAAAAATTATTCATGGATTCTATTAAATGGATTCTCTATTAGTTATCCACGAACTATCCAACACACATTTCTTATCTTTAGAAAAACATATTAATTCACTTTGATGTTCCATTTCCCCTGCTATAGGGGTATGCTAGTAATGTAGAGTGTAGAGTGACATAGAAAAGCGTTTGAGAGTAGTTCACATCAACTTAGATGTGAAATTAGGAGATGGATGATACCTAAAGAGGAGTGGGAAAAAAGACAGTGTAGTAATTGCACTAAAGAAGTGGTAGAGATAGAATGACATTACATCATGGAATGTTCATATTATGAGAATATTAAAATCAATTATATTAAGACAAAAAATGAACAATTTGAGTAATTTGTTTGAAGAAGAGAAGATAATAAGGGTAGATTTCTTGGTCAAGATAGAAAGCAAAAGATCCAAAATGCAAAAAGAAAGGGAGATTTAAGTGTTGCATTTAAAGTTGTGCAAACTTTTCTTCACTAGCTATCTATTGGTCCCATAGATTGCAGCGCTGGTGAACGTCATTAAAATATTCTATTGTATTCTATTCTAGTCATAGATGATAAGATATGCGTATTGAAAAAGGTAATCAATCTTAAAAAAAAAAAATATCAGTCATAAAAAAAAAAACAATTATAAGTCATAAAAAACAATTATAAGTCCTACATGATAAGATATACATATTGAAAAAAGTAATCAATCTTTTGAAAAGATATTATAAGTCATAAAAAAACAATTATAAGTTACAGATGATAAGATAGGCATATTCAAAAAGGTAATCAATCTTAAAAAAAAACAATTATAAATATTTAAATAAAGTAACAAATTATAAGATTGAAGTTATGTGATATTAAAAAATAGTTAAAATTATTAATAATAATTTAATTTTAAGATCATGTTAAGATAGACATTAAAGTGGTGTATAAAACTTCTTTGTTTATACAATAAGAAATCAATTTCTACACAACAATTTGATTAATAAAATTCATAAAGGTGTGCATATTCTAACTACCGTGATCCAATCTATTATAAATGATTTGACATATGAACTATTCCCTAGGTGTTACTAATGCTTTTAACTTTTATGTATGAAAATTTGTTATTCCACATCCTTATTTCCAAATATTAAATTAATTGTTAAATAATTAGGATATATAAAATTATTTATTAATGACTTTTAAAAGGTAAATTTCTATTATTATTAAATATGACTAAGTTTTAAATTATAAACTTATTATTCTAAGGAAAAATTAATTTTATTATGTCCAGAGGATTCAATGTAACAGTCCAAAAATAAATATCTAATTAAAATTTCTAATTAACATTAAATTTAAATCAGAGTGGCACTTACCTAGTCAATTAAACATGTAATTAGTAAAACTAAATTCAAACTATGAATAGTGGTTACCTGTGCTTACCTGTGGTAGAAGTAGGCTTACCACAACAAGGTTTTGGGGACGACTCTCCACCCAACAATAGGCTCAATTGCGCAAGGATTTGCTACAAGTAGCCACCCCCGAGCCCCCAATCAACGTACTACTTCCAGTGACTCCTAAGTCTTAGAACACCATTCTCCCAAGAGAATGAAAGATAGAATGTCGGAATGATGGAATGTAGGAATCAAGGATGTAAGAATAAACCATGCTGCTAAAAAAGAAAAAAAAAAAGAAAAAAAGAAAAATTGATCTATTATTTAAATTTTATATTTTGTGTTCAATCCAACTCTTGAAACATATAAGCCCTTGTATAATTATATGTTAATTATATTTGTATTTAAGTTGCAAATTACTTTAAGTTTATCATAGTTGAATATAATTGCTTGTGAATCTGGCACTATTTTGTCCATTTAATCAAAACAAAATATATAAAACTCTTCTTGGTCTATCTCTTTCTCCTCTTAGCAATTCTGCTTGAAATTCCAATTGGGTGATCAATCTCAATCTTAGCATCGATCTCACATCTTCTTCTTCTTCGTATTGGACGGTTACATATGGTATCAGAGCTTAGGCTCAACCCTTAGGGCCTAGGGGCATTTTAATGTAAAAAAATAATGATCTATTATCTAAATTTTATATTTTGTGTTCAATCCAACTCTTGAAACCTATAAGCCCTTGTATAATTATATGTTATTTATATTTGTATTTAAGTTGAAAATTACTTTAAGTTTATCATAGTTGAATATAATTGCTTGTGAATCCGGCACTATTTTGTCCATTTAATCAATAACAAAATATATAAAACTCTTCTTGGTCTATCTCTTTCTCCTCTTAGCAATTCTTCTTGAAATTCCAGTTGGGTGATCAATCTCAATCTTAGCATCAATCTCACATCTTTCTTCCTCTTCATATTGGACTGTTACATTCAAGAGATGTGTTGTAATGTTTTTTCATGTCTTGTAAATAAAAATAATAAAACATCATTGTTTATGAGAACCCATAGTATTGACCCATGGTATTCATGTTGAATATAGCCTATTTAAGGAGGGAAATTAAATCAACAAATTAGTGATTATAACTCATGATACTCATGTGGAATATAGTCTATTTAAAGGGGTAAATTAAACTAGAAAATTTATAGTTATCATTAATAATTAAACCGACCTAGATCCATCTGAACTCAGGATCTACCAAGTGTCGAGACGATCAAATCTCTTTTCACTCTAAAAGAGGTTTGCTCCACAAGAGATTTGATTCCGATAAGCACTTGGTAGATCCAAAATTAAGATGGATCTAGACTAGTTAACTAATTGTTATCCGGGAATAGTGTCCACTCGAATGCTACTATTCCCACTAATATGGGTGGCTATCTTAGAAACAAACAATCAAAGTCTACTATTGTTTTCTTTTATGAAAATAGACAAGAGGAGAACCAAGAAGACCAACCTGAATCTTGTGCTTGATTTCCTCTCCTTCTTGATAGAGCTTCGCCGCTTCTTCTTTATCTGCCCAGCTTCAAAAGGACATGTGGAATCACAACAACATACTACTATCGAAGAAACAAAGATCTAAATTCATAAATAATACAGGATCAGATGTGTATTAACCATATAAATGCATATATAAACAAGTGCACAAGAATATGGAAGGAAACAAGAATAGCTTTATTAAGATGCAAAGTAGCAAGAGGATTACAACCATATGCTCTGACCTAGCATCATCCTCCAGCTAGGAAGCCCTTCTTCACCTCAAGCAAAGCTTAGATCACCCAACACTATGAATGTACACCAGAAAACCAACAACACTTCTCTATAAGATACAAAATTCCAGCGCCCGGATCTCTGTGATGAGGGATCCATATATAGATGATTACAGAGAGGTGAGTCATCTTCTGGGATCTTGATTAGTGTTCTCTCTCTGATAGTTCCTACTTCCACTTGGAGAATGATGATCTCTTACTCATCCCTGGTCGAAAATAGAGAGGCAAGTGTCAGAGGGGAAGCTTCTGGAAGATTCATGATCTTCCACCTCGCATTTTGTCCCTGCCATTTGTCCATTCCCGACCATCGCACCCTACAGAGGAGCAAATCATTATGCTTCCGCACCTTGTACACTGGGAAGCGTGATATGCATCGCACCCTCTGCATTGAGCTTTCAGTATGGTCCCATTTTGACCATTTATGAGCAGTTTTCAGTGGAGAACTTCTGGGAGATGATGTAATCAGTTGACCTTGTTCCTTTAGGCAGTGAAGCAACACTTTTAGGGACTTAGGAGCCCTCAGTTTATGGAAATTTATGATTGGGATTGAAGTGCCCAAAAATGTCCATAACACTAATCAAATATAATTTTATGTTTTACTCTTATCGCCATGTCAACTATTGCATTCAAAGTAGTTATCTCAATTTTTTTCCCAGTAAAATAAATCTTTCATAATTAATATTATTACGCAATTTATGTTCTCATTGTTAGACAAGTGGTATCAGAGGGTAGGTCATGAGTTCGATACACACCCGACTCACGTTGGGGGGGAGATTGTTGGAAATTGGATAAACCAACACTCTCTATGTGTTTCGCAACATGGATTAACCACCTCCCGTGGATCCTTATCTCTGGCAATACGATCGTTGACTAACACCTGCGGGTTTTGGTCTAACAACAATCATGATTCCCAACACTCATATTTATTTTTCAATAAAATAAATCTTTCACAATTAATATTATTTCATAAATTATGTTCTCGTATTCTTTTTTCAATAAAACAAGTCTTTCACAATCAATATTATAGAATAAAATAAATGTTTCACAATCAATATTGTTTCATAGTTTGTGTTTGTTAAATTTTTTTTTATTATTGAATTAAGTTTGTATCACATCTTTAGGTCAAAGGGTCAGTGACTTAAGTTTTGTGTATAATATTCTCTTTTTATAATACAAGCTTCTTACTTGGGTTATCTAAAATGTTTATCCCATTTATTCATATTAACTAAAGTGTTTTCTAAATACTAACATTCAATAATTGTAGCCACTAACATTAAACGATTGTGTTTTTTATTAAACCATTGTGTTTGTAACTAATTACTGTTAAACACTTTTGACACATATTAAAAAATAAATAATCATGAAACAATTAATATTAATGATTGGTAAAAAATTAAAGAATAATATTATATTTATATCAATAAATAATGCATTAAATTTCCTCATGTGATGTGAGGAGGGATGTATCTCGTCTAACAATTGGTGAGGGCATCATTGATTCACTCAATGAATGAGGCTAACATGTCTGCATCTTAGCCATTATGTCGTCTTGTTGAGAATAACACATTTTATAGTTAATGAGTGTAGGATGGTTGAATTTAATGTCGCAACTTGGTTGTATTTTCATCTCAATTTTAGCACATTACAGTTGGTATTTGGCTACAAGTTAGGTCCTAATTATATTTGTAGAAAATAACTCGAAATTTGCAGCTGCTAATGAATTTAGATTGAAAACAATAGACACAAATTTCTTCTACTCAATATGTAGAAGGGAAAACATACAATCGAAACACATGCAATCATTCAATCACAATGAACACGATATTTTTACTTGGGAACCCAACTGGGAAAAATGCCTCCTCCATTTGTATTATATCAAATGATACAATTGATCTATTACAATGACAACTTCGATCCTTGAAGCTCAACCTACACTAATATATCAATCTCATCCTCCTAAGACTGCTCTAGAAAATACTGAGCTTGCACTTGCTCTGCCTGCACTCGCTCTATTTGCACTCGCATTCTTGCACTCGCTTTACCCACAATCGCATTCCTGCACTAACTCCTATTTTCTTGCACAATTCTAAGGAAATTAGCTCATTTTATACATACTAAACACTATACACTCAACATTATACAATGATCCAGAATTGATCTAAGACAAACAATAAGGTATTACAGACTCATGTGCATGGATGTGCCTATGTTATTTTGTGCAACAGATCGATAAGATTGCGAAATACACAGCCAAAGAAGCAGTTAAAGAAAACATAATAGGAAAACATATAAACACAACAAGTTTAATAAGTAGTTCACCCAATACTCTTGGGCTATGTTTCCTGGTCCAGCCTTCAATGGTGGCCTCTCTATTATGTTTTCAAAGTAGAGTTTTTACAACAGTGAGTTCAATTTGAGTCTCACACAATAGATACAAATCAATAAGACTGTACTTGGATCCCCCAAGTTCCTTTGAGTACATAGACTCTCCTCACTGACTCTCAACCTCTATTGGTCACAATAGTATGATCCCAATCTGAGACTCATACATGAAAAGAATTACAGAGGAGTGCGCTTGAACCTCTCAAGCCTTCTCTGGAGTACACAGACTCTCTAACCCTCTCTGTCTCTATCCTAACTCTAGCTCAATGCTGTCTTTGCTTCTGTAGGTCAACTCAGCGTCTTCTCTCTACTTTCAGCTTACTACCTACTTCTTACTGCTCTATCAGTTTGTGGCTTTAAAGCAAGTCTGCTCCATGACTGTTCATTTCCACTTCCTGGCTTTCTGGTTCTCTTGCCTCTATCCATTTGAATCCGTCTGTCCTGCGTAATTAGTCACTGTATAACGCCTCACAGGGATATGGCCACCTATTTCATAACGGATGAGAGTTAGTTCTCTTGGATATATTTGAAACGGTCGTTTTTTCCATTAACTCCAAGAATTCCCGTGAAACATGACCTTCTGCCAACGCGTCATCCATATCAAACTTCAAATCCTATGCGACCTTGCTTTATAATCTTGTCAAATCCAGTCATCCATTGGAACGCATCTCCACCGTTGATCTGGGGACCCCAGATCTAACGGTCATTGTTCATATCGAGCGGCTAAGCAACATGATGTTTACCTATCTGATATGAGCGGTTCTCTCTCTCTCCCTATTGAGATGTGTGGCGATCATTGTGTGGCATCAGGCGAAACTCGGTCGAAACCACTTACCACTTGAAGCCCGTCCCATATCCTGCCAATTTTTTGGAATCCCGCTTTGACGGCACTAAAAAAATATTTTCCGCTTTTTATAATTATTTTGGATCCGAGTGCTCGGGGCTTCTCTTCACTGAGAGGTTTGCCCTGCGATATGTGATTAGCGACTTGTCGCTAATCGCATATTGGAAACTGCCTCCATTGCTTAAATTTGTCCCTGCATTTTCTGGTTTGAATCAGCACATGTTACCATGGTCCACTACTTTGCGCTCTAGATCGACGACCCTCGTTGATCCACGTTGATTGCCATTGCAATTATCTGAGGATTCCCTCCGATAGCTTGATCTTTATAATACTTTGAATCTTTGGCATGATTTTTAAAGAGTTCATGAAAACTTAGAGAGTGTTCAAGGATCCATTTGGATCACTCCTTCCCACTGAAAAAGATTTTGGACCACCAAAAGTTGGTTTTTAAGCATCAATCAAGTGAGGATATAGTTTCCTTTCTTGCCCAATTTCTATCCATATTGCACTGCTTGGTTTTGAACCTTTGATTCCAATTTTGAGGTACTCAACATTCACTCTGTGCGTAGTTCTCACCTTGTTGTCCAGAACTGTATCTTCCTGCAATTCATTGAGATATTCAGGCAACAGATCATCAATAGAAGGCAACTGGCTCCGCTCTTCGCGATCTTCAATCAATGAAGGTTCAAAGAGTCTCAAGCTTTCTGCATTAACTACTAAATAGATGTGCATGTAAGCTGGAAAATCAAGGCAAAAAGCATTCTCACCAATTTTCTCAAGTATCCTGAAAGGTCCATACCTTATTGCCTTCAGCTTCTTACCTTCACCTTGCATTCTGTCTTTGCTGATATACAACCAGACTTGATCACCAACTTGGAAACTATGCTCAAACTGATGCTTATCATGCCTTGCCTTGTACTTGGCTTGGCTCTTTTCCAGCTGTTCTTGTACTGCCTGGTGAATTTCTTAGATTTGTTCAATAAATTTGGTTGCCTTGTCCACATCATTGTGTCCATCAACCAATATGTCTTTACCAAAGACTAAATCCAAGGGAGACCTTGATGTGAAACCAAAATAGGTCTCAAAAGGAAATCTCTGTGTAGAAGAATGTTTATCCTAGTTGTAAGCATGTTGCACATAACATACTATTCATCCCAAAGCTTGGGATGCTTGCTGAAATAGTCTCTAAGCAACTGGATCACTATCTGGTTGACCACCTCTGTTTGGCCATCTGTTTGTGGATGAAAGGTTGTGCTCTTCTTCAGTCTGGTGTCCATCAATTCCCACAGACTCAACCAAAATTTCCCAACAAATCGGGAATCCCGATCAGATACAATGGAAGTGGGTAATCCAAAATGAACCCATACATGCTGAAAGAACAACTTTTTTGTTTGTTCAGTTGTAATATATTTGTTAAAAGATATTAAAATACACATTTTGCTAAACCTATCCACACTAACATATAAATAATCATGAGCTTTTCTAGATTTAGGCAATCCCACAACAAAGTCCATGTAAACACTTTCCCAAGGATGAAAAGGAATTGGTAGTGGAGTGTACAAGCCTAGTTTTCTATTGTTGGGCTTGCTTTTAGCACACATGGTGCACCCTCTTAAATATCTAGAAACAGTTTCATTCATTTTTGGCCAATAACAAAATCTTTGCAGCTATGCAACTCTTTTACTTACACCAAAGTGACCTAATATTAGAGAAGTGTGCGCTTCTCGAATTATCTTTACTCTTTCGGTTTGAGGAATGCATAACTTTCCAAAATGATACAAGAGTTGGTCCTTAACATGATAATCCAATTCTTCTACTTGTTTTTCATGACTTAAAGTTGCATATACATCTTTGAAATCTATATCTTGAGCATATTGTTTAATGTAGCTTTCATGCACTACTGAATTATGCTTAAGTATAGTAGATGCATTTATGGTTGGTCTGGACAACATATCTGCAACTTTATTGTGTATTCCTTTCTTATATATCATGACTAGATGAAACTATTGTAGAAAGCCCATCCACCTATAGTGTCTTGATTGCGACAACTTAGTTTGTGAGTGCAAATATTGAAGTGGTTGATGATCAATATGTATAACTATCTCTTTGCCCATTAGATAATGTTTCCACTTTTTCACACTCTGTACAAATGCATTCTTTATCATATGTGGGATAATTAACTACTGCAGAATTAAATGTCTTAGAATGATAACATATGGGTTTACCGTGTTGCATCAACACTGCTCCCATGTCATAGTCACTGGCATCTGTTTCAATCTCAAAGGGTCTTTGAAGATCAAGCAGTGCTAGTACTGGTGCTATACTATTCTTTTCTTTTAAGGTGTCGAAGTCTTTCTATTGTTTGCCTCCCCACTGAAACACCTTGTTCAATCCTGTTAAAGCATGTAAGGGAGATGCAATCAAGGAAAAGTTAGCAATAAACTTTCTCCAATACTGTGCTGCTCCTAAGAAGCTTCTAACTTCTGTAGCAGATTTGGGTTTAGGCCAATTTACAATGACTGCAACCTTAGAGGGATTTATCTTCAATTCACTACCCCCTACAATGTGACCCAAATAATTCAAAGATGTTTTTCCAAATTCACATTTTGATAGCTTAACATTAATATTTCCCTTTTCAAAACATCTAGAGTTTGCTTTACATGCTTCAAATGTTCTTCCCATTTTTTACTAAATATAAGAATATCATCTAGATATACAATGACAAAATCATCAATAAAAGTCCTGAGTACATCATTCATCACTCTCATGAAAGTAGCAGGAGCATTAGTTAAGCCAAAAGGCATAACTAACCACTCATACAATCCCTGCTTTGTTTTGAAAGCAGTCTTCCATGCATCTTGCTCTACAACTCTGACCTGATGGTAACCACTATGCAAGTCCAACTTGGAAAAGTAAACATCTTCTTTCAACTAATCTAATAGATCATCTATGTGAGGAAGGGGATAACGATTTTTTATCGTTATCTTATTCAGTGCTCGGTAATCAATGCACATTATCCATGAGCCATCTTTCTTTCTCACTAAGGCAATTGGAGACCCACATGGTGATGTGCTAGGTCTTATGAACCCTTTCTCGAGTAGCTCTTGCACCTACTTCTTGATTTCTGTATTCTCTAAAGCAGGCAACTTGTACAATCCGATGTTAGGCAATGGAGCATCTTGCTGCAAATTAATATCATGTACTATTTCCTTTTTGGGTGGTATACCTTTAGGTTCTTGAAATAGCATATCATATTCTGAAACAAGCTTTTTCTAAATGTGCTTGCTGTTTAGCATCACAACCTTCAAATACATTGGTTTTATCAGGTTTCTTTTCCTTTACAACCATCAGTAAAAATTGTTTGCATGAATTCACAATTCTTTTCATCTGCCCTGAGTTTATGAGATTATAATTATTCTTGAGTTTATGAGCTCTTAAAATATATTTGATTCCATCTTTAACGAGTTGATACTTGTTTTTATCTCTATAGAAAATGGCTTTTCTATCATACAAGTAAGGACTTCCTAAAACAATTCCACATATATCCAAGGGAACGATATCTAACTCAACCTCATCTACAAATGCTGACCCAAAAGAAAACCCAAGTTTACATTGTCTAATCACTTGTAGCTTTGCTTTATCGCATACCCAACCCAATGGATATGGCTTCTTGTGAGGTTTGGTTAGTAATCCCAACTTCTATACAATTGCTTCAAAAATAAGTTTACTTGTGAGCCACTATCAAATAAAGTATCAATCTTTTGATGCTTGGAAATAACTCTAATATGAAAAAGCTCATGTATTTTCCTCTCATTTTCTTCATTATTAGCAGATTGTGAAAAATTACTGGTAGATGCTTCAGAATTTTTACCTTTTATACATGTGGCTATTATTGTTGTTTCATCCCCTGACTCTAACCCCAAATCCTTCTGAATAGCTGCAACAGTCTTCTTATTTTTTCCATCGAGCTTCTTGGGCCTTAGCTCCGGATGCAGAATCCAGTAGTTTTCATCGTCATGCCCATCCTTCTTGCAGTGAGTGCATGAAGGTTTGGTATTTTGTACAACATTTGACTTCCTCTCTTTCCATTTCTGCTTTCTCTTTTCCTTGTTCTTGCTTGCAGTGGGTTTTGATGATCCCCCAACTTCTGGGTTCACATTCTTGCCTCTAGCCTCTAGATGTGTAGCCTGAATAGATACCTCATCTATGCTAGTAGGGTTAAGCATGGGAATGGTGTGCTTTAAATAGTTTTGTAGACCACCTATATACTTCAATAGAGTTTCATGTGAGTCTAAAGAAATTCCTAGAATCAAAGCTCTTTTCCTAAATTCTTGGGTGTAGCTTTGTACACTTTGCCATTTTAATTGGAAAAGAGTTTGCCAACTCATCATAGCTTGCTGCATATAAGCTAGTGGATAGAATTGTTTTTTAATGGCAGAAACAAATTCATTCCAGGTACAAAGAATTTTACTATGCTTCTTCAAATCAGCTTGTGTCCTGCCTTCCCACCATACTAGGGAAGTTCCCCCAAGGCATAGGCTAGCCAACTTAATATTTCTCCTTTCCGAATCGATGTTCTACACTCTGCAATATACATCAATTTGTCTAATCCAGTTATCTAGCTTTTCTGCATTCAATTCTCTGTCATAAACTGGCAAATCAAACTTCACATCTAATTTAATCAAAGAAGGTTTCTTCTTTTTCTTTTCAGGGCTTTCTTTATGTGAAGAAGATGATGATGAAGGTGATGATGGGGGAGATGGTGGAGAGGGTTTTTCCTCTTTTCCTTTGCCTTCTAGGTGGGAAACTAGAAGAGGTTCTTCTACTCCTTTATCTTGTTTGGAGGTTGAAGAATCTTCACCTCTACTTTCTTAAATTCTTTATACATTTCTTCTACCATGGCTCTCATGGTCATGAAATTGTCCATGAATTGGGAGTCTGATTCCAAGGGAATTTATTCTACCAATTTCTGGGCTAAATTAAGCCAATTCTCCTCCTCCTAGTTTAAGATTTGATCTAGTTATCATTCACAAACAATCTAGCACAAGTTTTTCTAACCTTAGCAACCTAAAGCTCGGATACCACTTGATCTGGAATTGATCTAAGACAAACAACAAGGTATTACAGACTCATGTGCATGGATGTGCCTATGTTATTTTGTGCAATGGATTGATAAGATTGCGAAATACACAAGCAAAGAAGTAGTTAAAGAAAACATAACAGGCAAACATATAAACACAACAAGTTTAATATGGAGTTCACCCAATACTCCTGGGCTATGTTTCCTAGTCCAACCTTCAGTGGTGGCCTCTCTATTATGTTTTCAAAGCAGAGTTTTTACAACAGTGAGCTCAATTTGAGTCTCACACAACATATACAAATCAGTAAGACTGTACTTGGATCCCCCAAGTCCCTTTGAGTACAATGACTCTCCTCACTGACTCTCGACATCTATTTGTCATAGTAGTATGAGCCCAATCTGAGACTCATACATGACATGCATTACAAAGGAGTGCACTTGAACCTCTCAAGCCTTCTCTGGAGTACATAGACTCTCTAACCCTCTCTGTCTCTGTCCTAACTCTGGCTTGACGCTGCCTTTGCTTTTGTAGGCCAGCTTGGCTTCTTCTCTCTGCTTTTGGCTTACTGCCTACTGCTTACTGCTCTGTCAGTTTATGGCTTTAAAGCCAGTCTACTCCCTGACTATTCGTTTCCACTTCCTGACTTTTCGATTTCCCTGCCTCTATCTGTTTGAATCCCTCTATCTTGCGTAAGCAATGACTTTATAATGCCTCAGAGAGAGGTTGCCACCTATTTCATAATGGATGAGTGTCAATTCTCTTGGACATATTTGAAACAATCGTTTTTTCCGTTAACTCCAAGAATGCCCGCAAAACATGACCTTCTACCAACGCATCATCCATATTGGACTTCAAATCCTATGCGACCTTGCTTTATAATCTTGTCAAATCAGGTCATCCATCAGAACACGTCTCTGTCGTTGATCTAGGGACCCCAGATTCGATGATCATCATTCATATCGGCCGGCTAAGTAGCATGATGTTTACCCGTCTGATGTGAGCGGTTCTCTCTCTCCCCGCTGAGACGCGTGGCGATCGCTGTGTGTCATCGGGCGAAACTTAGTCGAAACCGCTTACCGCTCAAAACTCGTCCAATATCCTATTGGTTTTGTGGAATCCTGCTCTAATGGAACTGAAACAATATTTTTCGCATTTTGTAATTATTTTAGATCCGGGTGCTCGGGGCTTCTCTTCACTGAGAGGTTTTCCCTGCGATATGCGATTAGCGACTTGTTGCTAATCGCATATCAAAAACTACCTCCACTTCTTAAATTTGTCCCTGCGTTTTCTGGTTAGTGTTAGCGTGTGTTACCATGGTCCGCCTCTCTGTGCACTAGATCAACGACCCTCGTCGACCTGCACTAATCGCCATTACAACTGTCTGAGGATTCCCTCCGATAGCTTGATCTTTATAAGACTTTGAATCTTTGGCATTATTTTTAAAGAGTTCATGAAAACTAAGAGAGTGTTCTAGGATCCATTTGGATCATACAATAATAAATACAATTATGCCTTTTCCCTCCACTCAACTAGGAAATTAGAATTGCATGCATGACTAGGGCTAATTTTAGTAAATTGACTAGTTAACTAAGGGAAGAGTTAACAATAGTTACAACTACTCAATTGAGCTCCTATTGAGTTGTTGACGGTTTTGGACCCGCTAACATGTAAGGGGATCTCCCTGGTAAGAAGTCCCAATTAGACCTCTAACCGTTTGGTGTAGGAGTCCCTGCAGTGGGTCATAAAGCAATGCCTTGACCGCGATGTCATACAAAGGCAAGTAAGATAACTCTATTGGTAACAAGGGTGTGACTGCTGCAATGAGTCAAGGAAGGTGCATGAGAGGTTTCTAACACAAGTGGGCTAAGATGAGTGCACCCCTTGGAAACTTGTAAGTGTACTCGGCTGGGAAAGGGAACACATGAGCAAAGATGCATCACAAGCTGGAAAGTAGGTAAATTTGGAAATCCAAAGCGATGGTTAAACAAACAACACATCTGCAACAAGATTCATATAATTGCATACAAAAGTGTTCATACAAAACTACATAAGTTAAACAACATACATTGCTACAACAACTAGAAAAATCCAACTACAATAACAACATATACATGAAAACATGTTGGCTCTTATTATATAAAGAAGTGTAAGTTCCAATCATACAATACATCCATGTAAACCTACTAGCCCCAACAGTGGAACGTTATAGCCACATTCGCCTGATCCTTCAAAGAGATGAACTAGCTCCGTGTAGTGGAGAAGCCAAGGTGCGTTACAATACTGTCCAAGCTCTTTCCAAGATAGTCTTATCAGAAGCTTGGTTGACCAGAATCCTATATAATGAGTTATGAGATTCTATTTATAGCAAAGGGTGGGGTGACCCTTGAAATTCCCCTTTGTGACCATTAATCTACCCTCATGAATCTTTGTCTACTCTATGACTGTTATATCCAACTATCGACTCTTGACTTACACTTGACATGACGTTACATTACAATGTACATGTTCCAATGTGGGACCAAATGGCTTGAGCAAGCCATGCAAGGGATCATTGACACTTGGTCCGTTGTGATGAGACCAACTCTTTGACATGATTTTGATGGTGAAGGTGGTGAGCTGATGCCAACCTTGGTCATCCATGATGGAGTGCATGCACCTCATGCTGACATCTTGCTAAAGTGAACTCTTGCCTCTGTTGCAACTAGTGCATTGGTTCGGCTCCTTCAACCAACTCATTTGCTAACATGCACATGGTCTTCTTGGGTGCGACTGAACCAACAACACACTGATGCATAGTGTCTGTGTTGATCTTCAAGTGTGTGCTAGTGGTCATGCACATCAACTTGTCAAAGTACATGTTCAGCTCTAGTTGGACTTGCTTCTTGTCTTCGCCTTGGTGAGTGTGCTGAAGGGGTTGGATCACATGTGTGCGCAAAATGACATGCATGTTGTTGAATCCCTTGCATGCGATCAACATCTCTACTCACCATGTCTACTCTATGCCAGCTGCTAGGATGGATCTTTAACTTGTATGGGCGAAATTTCATTTGTGAGCGCATGTTGCACCCATTTTTGTTCCTGTTCATGTTGCAACTCATTCATCTGTAGATGTAGCTTCATGTTCTTCCTTGAGTTTCTGTTTCTTCACATGCAAATCCTTCTTTGTTCCATTATATGTCTTTGTGTGATCTTCATGTCACATCATCACCTCATAGCCTGAGTCTCCAAAGTTGCTTTCGTCATTAGTAGATCTGCTTGATCATGCAACTTTGTTCCGCCTATGTGTTGTCAACAACCTTCCTCTTGCATTCACTGCATTCGTTGTGTTCACTGCATTCGTTGCGTTTGATATGGTGCCTTTAGTTGTTGTTCATGATGATGCTTGTTGTGATATCTTGATGTTTTTGTCTACAAATGACTTGATGTCTTCGTGAGTAGGCCACCTCATAGACATTTGATCAACTCCATCTCTAGGTTTGCTTTGAACGGTGTCTTCAACTCTGCCCTCTTAGAAACCATTGTACCTACACTACTGAGAGGCATATGAACACCTGCAATACCTGGAGACATGGAAACACTCATGGCAAGCAATCCGTCAGTCGAAAACCAAAATGAACTTGAGAACTCACTTGCACATACCTGTGTGATTGATCATGAAGGTTGCGCAATTTCGGCCTAGAGGTCGGGAGACTGACTGCCAAGACTGCGCAAGGCACAGTCTGGGATGCTGGGAGACTTACTATTGGAAATACACAATGCACAGTCCATTCTAGATACTGACTACTGGAATTGCGCAATGTGCAATCTCAATTGGCAATGGCTGCAGGAAGAGTGACCGCATTGCGCAATTTTCTGTGCCAGCAATCATTGTCCTTTAGAAATGCACAAAATAGTCCTGGAGGATAGTCATTGGGTAGAAATATGCATTTCTTGAGAGGAAGATAGAGCCTTCCCTCTCAGGATTGCACAATGTTGTCTTGGTTAGGCTCTTAGTGAGGCAGAGACTCAGCCAAGGTTACCCAGACTCGCCGACGGGAAACTAAGCACAAATATAAGTTTTAATGCATGGTGATATTTAGTGCAAGCATAAGTGAATGATCATGCATGCAAATAGTGAACGACAGATTCAGAAAACAAAACAACATGCACGTGGGTGAGGTGAGTCACAGAATCAACGACCATTCGTGAAAAATAGTTTCATGCATGCGACAACAGTGAGATAGCAACGAGAACTGAAATAGTTCTAGGAAAATATAGTAAACATGTAAGTGACAACAAGAATTCAAAGAAATAAAGAAAACAATACTCACACAAGCGAAAACACAAAAAGAGACAGAAATGCAACACAAGGCATGGAAAGTGGGCTTGCCCAAAAACAGTTGAGTTGAATGTGCCAACTGCTCCTAGATGTGATGTGGGATGTTAGAGCTACAAGGTTGATGTGAGTAATGAGCTCTAGAGCATCCGGTTGATGAGTTTTGATAACATCTATGTTGTGATGCGCATTCCACAAATCTAGGGAAAACAACACTTGGTGGGAGGTTTCTGAAATGATCCTTACATGTAACCTCCAACTGCTAAACATAGATCCCTAAACTAAGGGATGCCTTTGCCTGCTACCTTGGGAGAAGTAGCCCATGCATGCAAGTCAGGTCTTCTCGGTCCTGAAGGGAACCAGTCAACTCAGTTGCACATGCAAGAGACTGCTCGACTGCTAGGAGAAAATGCGCATTTCTAGTTGGGATGCTAGGCTGGCTGCCCAGGAGATTTGTGCAATTTCTAGGCAGAGTAGCTTAATGCTACCCAGATTTGTGCAAATTTTGGGCTGAGTAGTCCTATTTGGGAAAATTATGCAATTTTCATTATGAGTGTTGACTACCGTAATTGCGCAATTGTGGAGCCCAACAGGCTTCTAGTCAGGATTGCACAATTTTGGGAAGGAAGGCTAGTTGCCCTCCATAATTGCATAATTCCTTGGGGGAGTTGCTCAACCTGCAGATGGACCAATTCTGGGTGATCAGCCTATGAGGGAATGCATCGAGCTGTGATTGACAAACTGACATTATGCAAGAAAAACACTGAAACTTGTGAACTTGATGAAGCAAGACAACCTGCTGTGAAAAGTTGGTAAGGAGGCTCCAAAATGAGGTTATGGAAAAATTTTGGAGGGTGGTTGTAGCCACTACAACACTTGGCGACACACTGGTAGAACTCTAGCTCTCTGAATGGACCTTGTTCGTGAAAAGCAAGTCTAACACCTCCGGAAGTATTGTTCAGCCCTTAGCTCATCTTGGCTTCACACTAGCTTGATTTTAAGACGTAGCATATGCCAAGCTCTTGGTTGATTAACACACACTCCAAGCCAAGGCAACATAGTTGTTTCAATTGGGGTTGAGGGGTATATTGGTGCACAAGCAATATAGTCGTCAGAGTCTTA
>APFE031550590.1:85907-111942 GCA_000404065.3 Pinus taeda
AGCTACCATCGCCCTAGCTAGTTTATTTCCATTACTGTTTGTAAGCATATTTCAGTATTTTACATTAATGAAATGAAGTATTATTTCCGCTGCATATATGTGTTTATGGTTATCTCTATAATTTTTTGCGTTCATGTTTAAGTTCGGATCAATAGTACCCTAGCGAAATCACATAAGAACACAAGCATGGCTCCAGCGAGCCTGGTCAGTACCCTGACGGAGTTACTTGCATCACCTCTTTGCATAGAAAGCCTTTCTCTTCTTTCGCCTTATTCATTTTCATTTTCAATTTTTATTTTTTTTTCACTTTCGTAACTACGCATAGTACTTATTCATTTCAGAGGCAGAAGAGGTATCTTGACTTATTGAGAGCTGAAGAGGTTGAACCTGTAGAGAAGTAGTTTATTATACCTCTAACATGCCTATTAAGGATTTCCCCCTCACCTTACTCTACTTGACCGAGCTGACAAGGGTTAACCCAAAACAACCGACTAGAGTAGGTGACACTAGTTAGCACACAAGTGTTGTGTTTTTACCAAGGTTAACTTCAAACAGTACGTATTTTCCTTTGATGTATCATGAACTAAAAGTTACAAGTTCTTCATACAGAGGTAGCATGACAGATAACCAAGTAGTGATAACAGCACAAGGCCTCTTGTACTTTATCCAGCTTGCTTCAAGAGTCATACATGGTTTCATGTGAAACTATCCTACGAAATGAAACAAGTGAACTAACAAACAACAAAGCAAATAAAGAGCATAAGCAAAAGAGAAATAAAATAAATTAAGAAAACAAGCAAGCAGACAAACAAACAAACGAAGCAAGCAAGCAAAAACGCATGTAAGCAAACTGACTGAAAACAAACACTACTCCTACTCCTAAGCTAACGGTGCATGGGTCATCTCACGTGAAGTGATACTTCCAATGCAGCCACTGGTGCATTGGTTGAACCATCTAGGTGAAGGCATGGTTTGTGAACAAGACAGTTGTGCGAACCAACAAACATGAAACATGTAACAATGAAGACAAACAAACTCCTAGCTTACAAGCAACCACAGAAAAAAGATGAGTGAGATCGCATGACATGCATTCTGTGGAGCTACCATGGTACTGTGCTACATTGCGTGCAGATGTTGGATGTATGCATTCTCTTGACTGTTTCATGCAAGCAAACATGAGAAAGGTAGACCACTCGTGTTGTGCATGTGTGCTTGTTGTGTAAGATTCCTCCAATGCGTGAGCATGGGATCATGTAGTTCGAGTGGAGGAAGTGAAATTTGGGTGTTTGGTTGATCTTCAATGCAAAGTAGAGAGTGATGAGGAGCCTTGAGTGTTTCAATAATTTCCTGATGGAAGTGAAACCAACCTCAAAACAATGAGGGCCTAACATAACCATCAGCTTGGGCTGAAGTGCCTCGACAGTCTTGGGGGTTTCGACCTCATTGACAGATAGCTCATAGTAGACTAGTGTCTTGGATAGATTAAAAATGTTGAATCAACATCATGATCGTATGAGGAAGTGAATAGATCACAACAACCAAGATCAGAAAATTCAGGATGTTTGTCGGCATCTTCATGATTTGATGAATCAGGTAGAGGAGTAGATGAGAAGCAAATATGTTCACCCTCTATGTTTTCAAGAAATATAAATGACAGATTGAACATATTTTTTGAGGAAGATGTTTCCTCTCCACACTGTAATGACAGACTGACATCAGACGTGTCTTGTGAATGATCGAAAGTAGAAACATCTAGAAATGGGCTTTCACAGGGGAAATCAGTAGTGGCAAAATTATAGGGGATGTCAGGATGAAGCAACTAAGGCACGGCGTAAAAGGAGTCATCCTTCACCATAAGTTCTTCTTTAGATTCCCGCACACACTCATCATGAATGATGGTGCAAGTTGGCTGCATAACACCAACTCCGTCAACAACTTGATCCTCGTTCACAATAGGTGAGGAGTATAGAATGGAAGAACATGAGATAGTACAATCCAAAGGATCAACAAAACATGAGGACAAAGGTTGAGGGAATGAGTCCACGTGACAACCAACAGGCTTGCAAGTCAAATATACACAAATCTCAAGAGGAGGTGGGGTTGGAGAGTGTGATAGTTCAACAGAGGGATGTGCATGATCTCCCACATCACTCTACAGTGGTGGAGTTGTTTGATGAGGTGAAGGAAGACAGTCACTTGTGACAGCGATTGTGCCTGCCTGTCATTGCGCAGCTCCATCACCGAAGTGTGTTGAGTGGGGTTTGGATATGTGATGAAGATACTCAAACCTTCCATCAAGAAATTCCCAATCAATATCATCTTCCGGGAATTGGTATGCAAGATTACAAAAGCGCGTGTAAAACTGTTCAATGGATTCATCGAGTGATTTTCGTAATTTCAGAATTTGTTTGTTGAGTGCTTGATGGTCAAAGTGATTTAAAGCAATTTCTATCTCTACAACCAAATGAGCAAGAGAATGAATGGATTTTTTGGGCAGCATGGCACACCAGTGCATTGGGTGACTGCTAGAAAATTATATATTATAGAGCAATGGAACACATAAAATATATTGCAGAAATATAAACACAAAAAATGCATAAAACAAGAGAGACACAGATATACATGGTTCACCCAATTTGGGCTACGTCCACAGAGAAACAACCTATCCTTCCTTTTATATTATCCAGCAAAATGAAGAGATACAACCTACAACAGATCCATTGTAATTCCCTCTTCACTTTCACACAATCTCCTCTCTCTTTCTCACTCAGAATACTGATCTACATAGACGCAATGCAATTCCCTATAGTGAGGGGTTGCCTTCCAGTTAAAAAACCCTAAATTAAACATAACTTCTACCCTCAGATCTCTGCCTAATGAACGACCCAGATTGACTACGAAATTACAACATTTTACAAGGCAATTTTACATATATTTTTAACTTTGGGGGCGCTGCCCCTGACCCCTCACGCAGGGGGGGGGGGGGGGGGGGGGGGGGGGGGGGGGCTCCTGAAGATCGTTGCCCCCCCTTGAACCCCCTTGCAGCACAAATATTATGGGCGGCGTTGCTGCCACATTACGAGCTGGGGTCCAATGCGGTGATACCTCTGAATAAAGAAGATAATCAGGCTCCACACCCAACAATTCCCTCAAAGCGTGTAGATGAACAATGCACAACTCATGTATTATTCAAAGAATTCATGTCTTTCGCATGATCCTACAACATCGACCACGTGCCTTACCAAGGCTATGTAGCCTCCACAATCAAATGTTTTATGAGACAATTTATCTAAGAGCTTTTTCGGGATGATGAAATCATTTCCATAAGACACACATTCCGGAAGAGTAGCTCGATAGTGAGTCATGATAGATGTGTAGAGATTCAAAACAGATGTGAGGACTCAGTTTTTCATCTATCCCTCCTTCTAGTGCTAAAATGTTGATGGTGCTGGACCTGCCAACATGTAAGGGGATCTCCCCTGTAATAAGTCCCAATTAGACCTCAGACCATTTGGTGTAGGAGTCCCCGCAGTGGGTTGTAAAGCAATGCCTTGACCACGATGTCACACAGAGGCAAGTAAGATAACTTTGTTGGTAACAAGGGTATGGCTGTTGTAGTGAGTCAAGGAAGGTGCATGAGGGGTTTCTAACATAGATGGGTTGAGATGAGTGCCCCTTGGCAACCTGTAAGTGTACTCAGCTGGGAAGGGAACACATGAGCGCAAATGCAGCACAATCTTGAAAGCACATCAATCTGGAAATCTAAAGTGATGGTTAAACCAACAACATATCTACAACAAGATTCATATAATTGCATACAAAAGTGTTCATACACAACTACATAAGTTAAACAACATACATTGCTACAGAAACCGGAACAATCCAACTATAATAACAACATATGCATGAAAACGTGTTGGCTCTTATTATATAAAGAAGTGTAAGTTCCAATCATACAATACATCCATGTAAACCTGCTAGCCCCAACAGTGGAATGTTACAACCACATCCGCTTGCTCCTCCAAAGAGATGAACTAGCTCCATGTAGTGGAGAAGCCAAGGCATGTTACAATGTTGTCCAATCTCTTTCCAAGATAGTCTTATCAGAAACTTGGTTGACCAAAATCCTATACAATGAGTTATGAGGTTCTATTTATAGCAAAGGATGGGGTGACCCTTGAAATTCCCCTTTGTGACCATTCATCTACCCTCATAACTCTTTGTCTACTCTATGACCGTTACATCCAACTATCAACTCTTGACTTGCAGTTGACATGACGTTACATTAAAATGCACATGTTCCCATGTGGGACCTAATGGCTTGAGCAAGCCATGCAAGACATCACTGAAACTTAGTCCATTGTGATGAGACCAAATCTTTGACATGCTTGTGATGGTGAAGATGGTGAGCTGATGCCAAGCTTGGTTATCCATGATGGAGTGCATGCACCTCATGCTGATATCTTGCTAATGCGAACTCTTGCCTCTGTTGAAACCAGTGCATTGGTTCAACTCCTTCATCCAACTCATCTGCTAACATGCACATTGTCTTCTTAGGTGTGGCTTATCCGGCAACACACTGATGCATAATGTCCATGCTGATCTTCAAGTGTGAGCTAGTGGTCATGCGCATCAACATTCTGAAGTACATGTTCAGCTCTAGTTGGACTTGCTTCTTGTCTTCGCCTTGGTGAGTGTGTTGAAGGGGTTGGATTGCATGTGTGCACACAATGACATGCATGCTATTGAATCCCTTGCATTTGATCAACAAAACTTCTCACCATGTCTACTTCGTGCCAACTACTAGGATGGACCTTTAACTTGTACAAGCATAGTTTCATTTGTGAGCGCATGTTGCGCCCACTTCTATTCCCGTTCCTGCTACAACTCATTCGTTTGTCTATGCAGCTTCATGTTCTTCCTTGAGTTGTTGTTTCAGCACATGAAACTCCTTATTTGTTCCATTTTTTGTCTTCGTGTGATCTTCATGTCGCGTTGTCATCTCATAGCCTGAGTCTCCAAAGTTGTTTTCATCATCAGTGGATCTGCATGATCTTGCAACTTTGTTCCGCCTCTGTGTTGTCAAAAACCTTCCTTTTGCATTAGCTGCATTTGCTACATTCATTGTGTTCACTGCATTTATTGTGTTCAGTATGCTGCGTTCAATTGTTGTCCATGATGTTGCTTGTTGTAATATATTGATGTTCTTGTCTACAAACAACTTGATGTCTTCGTGAGTAGGCCAAATCATAAACATTTGATCGACTTCATCTCCAAGTGTGCTCTGAACAGTGTCTTCAACTCTGCCCTCTTGGAAACCAGTGTACCTGCACTGCTGATAGGCAGATGAACACCTGCAATACCTGGAGATATGGAAACACTCATGGCAAACAATTTGTTAGTTGAAAACCAAAATGAACTTGAGAACTCACTTGCACATACCTGTGTGACTGGTCATGAAGGTTGTGAAATTTCTACTAGGAGATTGGGAGACTGACTGCCAATACTATGCAAGGCACAATCTGGGTTGTTGGGAGACTGATTGACTACTGGAACTGCGCAATGCACAATCTAGTATAGCTGATGACAGTTGGAATTGCGCAATGCACAATCTTAGTTGGCAATGATTGCAGGCTCAGTCACCGCATTGTGTAATTTTCTGGGCTAGCTGTCACTATCCTTCATAAATGTGCAAAACAGTCCTAGAGGAGAGTCACTGTGTAGAAATGTGCATTTCCTGAGAGGAAGACAGAGCCTTCCCTCTTAGGATTACGCAATGTTATCTTGGTGAGGCTCTTAGTGAGGCAGAGTTTGGGCCAAGGGTACCCAGACTCGCCGACATTCAACTGAATGCGAATGTGAGTGCGAATGCATGGTTATACTAAGTGTAACCATAAGTGAATGATCATGCATGCAAACGGTGAATGACAGATTCAAGAAACAGAACAACATGCATGTGGGCGAGGCGAGTCGCCAAATCGAAAACCATTCATGAAAAATAGTTTCATGCATGCGACAATAGTGAGATAGCAATTAAAACTAAAACATTACTAGGAAAAAGATAGTATACATGTAAATGATAGCAAGCATTCAAAGAAATCAAGAAAATAATACTCACACAAGCGAAAACACAAAGAGTGACATAAATGTAACACAAGGCATGGAAAGCTGGCTTACTCCAAAATAGCTGAGCTGAATGTGTCAAATGATCCTAGATGTGATGTGGGATGTCAGAGTTGCAAGGTTGATGTGAGGAATGAGCTCTGTAGTGTCCGGTTGATGAGTTTTTATAACATCAAGGTTGTGACACGCATGCTAGAAATCTAGGGAAAGCGACACTTGGTGGGAGGTTTCTGAAATGATCCTTGCATGTAACATCCAACTACTAAACATAGGTCCTTGAAATAAGGGATTCCTTTGCATTCTACCTTGGGAGAAGCAGCCCATGCATGTAATTTAGTTTTGCTCGGTCCCAGAGGGAACCGATTAACTCAACTACTCATGCAAGAGATTGCTCGACTGTTGGGAGAAAATGCGCATTTCTGGCTGGGATGTTGGGCTTGCTGCCAAGTAGATTTGCACAATTTTTGGGCAGAGCAGCTGGCTGCTGCACATATTTGCACAAATTCTGGGTTGAGCAGCCCTGCTAGGGAAAATTGCACAATTTTCAATGTGAATGTTCACTTCCAGAATTGCACAAATTTGGAGCCCAACAGGCTGTCTTATAGACATATTTGGGCACATCAACCCCAAACTTATATGTCAATGTATTAGGGCTCATCAACGCCTAAAAGAATTGTTTCATACCCTAAAGGAACTTATTCATCTAAGTGCATCATTCCCCAAAAGTTCTATCCCAGAAATCATCCAGAAATTGCCTAAACTAAACCATATTGACTGCTCCAATGTCAAAGTGCGATGCATAGTGACTGCTACAGTATCAGGGTGTGATGCATACTATTTAGGCTTTCTATAGGGTGTGATGGGAGAGGATGGACCAATTTCCAAGATAGTTTGTTGGTTGCTCATGGAATTTTTTAGAAACTTCTCCTATGCCAATTGCCTCTTTGAATTTTCCCAAGGATGACCAAGGGAATTAGGAAACCATCTACAATTCCCCTCTCTTGTGGAACCAATTGTAACAAGTGGAATGACACTAATCAAACCCCATGGATGACTCACACCCTTGCAAATATCTATAAATGGATCTCTAATCCAAGAGATCGGAAGGCTGGAATGTTGTGAATTGCGAGTAAGTGCTGATAGTTTGTAATTGAGGAGAGAACATTGTATTCTTGTTGGTGTGATCTTGCCATTTCATGAGGTGAAGAAGGATTGAAATTGGGAGGATGGCACTGGATTAGACAACTAGGTTGTAATTCTCCTTTCTATTATTAAAGCTCTTCAAGTTTTCTCCCATATGATTGTGCAATTGTGAATGCTATCATTTTGTTCATTATATATCTGATTCTGTAATGTTTATGTTGTAATAGATCATGATGCTTTGATGGTTCTTTGTTGCTATACTTGTGCAGGTACTCTCCAAGTGTGTTAAGTATGGGGAGGAGTTGCAGGATCTACCTAAGGAGAGAGAGATCAAGCAAGGGATTAAGCAGAAGTTCCAGGTTTCTTCTATCTTTCTCTTATCTACTACACATAGGAAAAATCATTGAATTGCCTTAAACTGTTGTTTCTAGGGTAGCTGCCAAACCTAGAGAGTTAGTCGTTCGACAAGACACTAATTTTCCCATAAAAAAATTGGCGACTCCGTTGGGGAAAAAGTAGATGTTTGTTTGTAGTTATTGTTTGTTTTATGTTTAATTTGATAAACTATAGACAGAGTCTGAAGCCAACCAGGTAGCTTTCAAACTACTCTTATTTTGCAATTGCATAGTAGATGAATGTTGCTTTAGTCAATCTCTAGTTTAGTTTATGAATTAAACATTTGAATTGCAAGCACATATAGATGCCCTTTTTGTAGCTTAGTAACCTCTCAAGACATTCCATCATACTTTGCTCATTATTGTTTATCAAAACCAAACTTGATTTCATTGAAAACTGCTCCACATTTGAGCCAAAAACCTTTTCAATTGTGCTCCCTGGACCATCACGCTATCTTCCACTGTGTTCCAGTATGCATCCCACCTCCCAAGTGTAGAAAGTGTGATGCATATTATTTTCTGTGAAGCCCAGGTGCGATGATTGACTGAGCTCATTGTTCCCATCTAGGACTTGAGGGTTTTTGAATTGTTTTTTGTTTTGTTTGGTTGTTTTGCTGCAAATGAACAGTGCCTCTTCACTGAAGCTTACTTGCATCACTTATATCAGCCTCAATTACACTAGGATTAGTGAATGTTTTTGTGTATTTGTTCCTCATTTACAATCCTTTGTCGAAAATTTGTTTTAGTTGATTTGCCGCTTTGATACAAAAAGTGTCGTAATTGTTGTTTTTTGTCAAAAAGAGAAGTGTCGTAAATTCTTCCTTCCCTTGATAATTGATTAAAATTTTCTTGATGCATTTGATTTAATTTGTGTACATTCAAAGTGTCTTAAGCTTTTTTATTCAAAATTGAAAGTGTCATTTTGAGTCTTCCTCTCTTTTTGAAGAAGAAATTGTCAAAAATGTCATTTTGAGTGCAATATTTTAGATCTTTGCTGCATTTGGTTTTCCTTTTTGCATCTTTCACATTAAGGAGAGAAAAAACAAATACATGCATTTGCATTTAGCATTTTTTGATTTGTGTGTGAAAATATGATTTAGGGAAATGCACTAGTGTGTGCTCTTCTCTCTTTGCTTAAAAGCACTTTAAATTTTCTTTCCCTTGTAGCTAGGATTTTCATTGCTCAAATAAACAAAGATTGTTTATCATTGTAGATTGCATCTTAGGAATTTCAGATCATCATTATGCGGTGAACCATTGAAAGGAAAAATCTGAACAAGGTCAACTTTAAAATGAATTCCAATGAACCTAACAACGCTTTGGAACTTAACGCAACATATCTAGAGGTCTAGGCTAGTGACGTGTTCCGGCGTCGTTAAAACCAGTGGCTATCATTTTCATTGAAGGTTGGGTGATTCCTCCTCCTTGAGAGGACAAGTGCTAGCACGGACTTGTGCTCCCCATATCGTCGAGTATATATTGGGAGACCCAATAGGTTTAAATCCTTTATCCATAGGAAACCGAGTCTGCCGCCTTATTGATTGCAATGCACTAAACACAACATTTGGGAAGATTGACCGTCGGACATAAGTCCTTGGTAATTTATCTTTAATTTATCACCAAGGTGTATATTGCAGTTTTGTGATTGGTTTGGTAATCCCTTTGTCTAGATTTTCCAGAGTAGTCAATTTCGTTCCTTTTCGACTCTCTAAAAGAAAAGATCCATCTGAGCACTTATCCTTTCAAGCTCATTAAAAATCGAAGGAGACTAGAGTCATCTTTAGCTTTTTCAGGACTCTTAAAAACTAAAAAATAAAACTTGTGTCCAAACATCATTAAAATTAATTGAATTCGGAATAACATCATTTTTCTCTTAATTTTGAGTTGATCAAGTAATCCGCAATCGTGGAATAAAGTCAATCAAAACCCTGTCATTCGTATATATTAGCGAGTCAACCGTCTTTGCGTCCAAAAGCAAAGCCAATCCAAACAAAGCGATCTCATTTAACTGAGTCCAGTTCTTCTGGTTTATTTGAAACTTTTGTTTCAACATCGTCAAAGACTCCATTTACTCTGATTATTTCTGGTACATCTGCCTTCAAAGAGGAAGTTCCGTAGTTAGAAGAGGACATTAGAACTGATCCTAGTGTTTGAACCAGTAGTTGTTCAAGAACCTCCCTTTGAGACTGAAGTTCATTTACCTGAACATCTAGACTTTGAGTTTTAGTATTTAGAAGGTGTCACCCCTCTAGTATCTGTCACTGCAGAAGCTATACCTTCTTCGACTCCAGAAATCTTTTACGGACCTAATGGTATACCTCTTCCACTTGGTCTAATTTCTATAGAGGAGATAGTAGAGGATCTCCCATCTAGTACCCTGTTTCATTTTGGAACTGGGATTCATTTGTATCCTTCTACTCCTGAGTTTGCTCCTTTTAATCCTACTTCGTCGCAAGTTCCTGTCAAATCAATTGGAGAGCTTTTGGATAAGCTAACCATATTTGAGAAACTATCAACATCTAGGAATGTGTCATGTGATGCAGCTGCGGCAAAATCTCCTGTTGCTATTCCTACAATGTTTTCCGGTACACCTGAGTCATATTTATATGGTACACCATCCATTCCAGTTGGTTATCAATCACTAGCTGGAGTCCACTTAGGGGCTACTTCAGCACCATGGTTTACTTCCATTTATTCATCCGGAGTCCCATCTGGTTTTTTTTTACGTGGAAACTCAACCAGTTGATCCTGCATATGAGTATCAATATGGGCAATATAGTTATAAAAGACTGCTATATCCTTTAAACACTGGACTGTCGCCATATGGAGAGCCGTATGTCTATTCACCATTTCCTCCTTTTCCTTGGGGACAACCAAATGAGAGTTTCCAACAATATTTAGGTTAAGCTGGAATTACATCTAGTGGTTGGATACCCATACTGCCAGATCAACCAAGGGTTGTATATCCAATGCAACCGATTCAACCTGTGTTGAATGTTACCACTATACCTGCCATTACAAATGTGTCCCAAACACAAGCACAGCCTGTTGTGTCTCAACCTCAACCTGCTCCTTCTTCATCACAACCTCAAGTTTCGAGGCAGAAGACTCAAGTTTCTCAGGTTGTGATACAACAACCACTTGTCTCTACGGCTCAACCACAACCTCAGTTTAGTGTTCCTTTATCTGGAATGACTCAGGCACAAACAAGTATTGTCAATCCGCAACTTGGTCAATCTTCTAGTACTGGGAAAATGGTCCAACAGTCGTGGCTGGTGCAATATCAACAACCACAATTCCAGCAAACCCAACCTCAGTTTGGACTTGGTTCACAAGCTCAGAATGGATTTGGTCAATATCAAGCCTACCGAGGATCTGGACAACAAGGTTTTGTAGGTTATGGACAGCCGTGTTTCCAAACCAGTTATCAACAACCACCCTATACTGGTTATGTCCAACAACCTTATCAAGGTTACCAGCAACAGGTGCCTTATGCTAATATGTAAAGACCTACTGCTTAGGCGATTCCATCTTATCCTGGGTATGCTCCACCCAACCTGAATCAATAGTTACCTTTTGTAGAAACTCTAGAACTACCAGATTTGAACTGGCTCACGAATGATCCAATTGTATACACCCCTTGGTGGCCGGCGATTCCTCATAAACTCCCCTCTAATATTCCTAAGTTCAATGGAAATCTAGGTGAAGACCCATCGAATCACATAATGACTTTTCATTTATGGTGTTCATCCAACACTCTGAATGATGATTTGATTAGACTTCGCCTTTTTCAGAGAACACTTACTGATCCAACAACGAAATGGTATATTAAATTGCCTAGAGCTTCATTTGATAACTTCACCATCCTTGCCACTACCTTTCTAACCCGCTTTCAGTTACCCATCAGGTACGAAACTGGAACAAAACTTCTTACCAACTTTAAACAAACCACGTCCACTCACATATATGATCATATTCATGAGTGGTAGTGTCATCGTCGAATAGTCAAGACGTATGTTCCTGATTAGCTTTTAGCTGAGTGGTTTATTAAGTCCTTATTGCCATCTATCACTAAGGACGTGACGAAAGGAGGAGTTGTCACAGAAGAGCAAGTCATTGCTCATGCCCAATATTTAGATTTGATCTATACATAATCTGGCACACTATATGACAAAATTCCTGACGCTATTTGTTGTACAAGTAAATCCCCTCTGCGGACAGAGGAGATCCCAGTAGCCTAAATGGGGTCTAGCAACAATCAAACAACACTAACACGTAGGTTCCTAATTACAAAGTAAAGGCCAATGATGAGAGCCTACATCGAATCCAATGCTAGTATTCGTGGAAGAGTCATCACTTTCGTTCTTTCGCTTCAGGTGGTCACGATCCTCACAATCCTCGTGAAAAGACACCTGCACATGCAAAGAACAAGACAAATACAAGCATAAAATCCAAGAAATGCAACTATGTATCAGTCAGAAAGGATACAACTCAAACATCATTAGACACATGACTGGAACCATAATGATAGTCATCTATTATTATTGATAAACAAAAGAGAATACAACCAAGTTCTGACGTCAAATCCTCCTTTGGCTGGGTGATCAACAACACATGCCTTGAAAAGCTTGTAGGGGATGGGAACAAGCCTCTCTCTCCTTGATTACTTGGACATGGATCTCCTCCTTAAAGATTTAGCCTCATAGGGATGAACAAGGCCTCTTGCAACATGAGCTTAGCAATTCTCAGACTTTGGGATTTAGGTTTGGGAGCTTGAAAAGTAGAATTACTAACTAGCTTGTCAAAGGCAAAGGGACAAACTTATATAGAGGTAGGAGGAGTAGATAATACCATCCACTTGATTCATGGGATTTTCCTTATCATTAGGAAGCTTCCATGAGAGGTGGAGAACCACTTCCTTCCTTGGGAGATTCGAAGCCCAACTGAACTAACTCAAACTGGAATCAGTTCATGGATAGGTTAGAAGGAAACTTCGGAAGTTGGTTTGTTAAAAACATTACCCAACTAGGTTGGCGCTAGTGCGACTCTGAGACAGAGCGCCAACTGGCGCGCCCTCTTTGGAGGATTTCCCCCATTGGCGTGAGTGATACACTGTGGAACAACGCCAATGGAGAAAGGGCTATATTTTTGGGTATTTTGCAAAAGGTGCCTTCAGGGCATATGAAGTACATACTCAAGGGGATACAATGCAGGTGTTTTCAGGTTATGTCACTTCTCATAGGTCCCGGAATAGGTCCTCCAATGTGCGGGAGAAGGGGTAACAGGGACGGTGACAAAATACTGTGTAACAAGCATGACCAACTACCAATGGAAGTTTGTAGAGGGGTATTCCAAGGTAACATCATTGCTGACACACCTATTGAAGAAAGACAAGAGATGGAGTTGGACAGACAAATGCTATGTGGCATTTGATGATTTGAAGAGGATGGTTACAACACCGATACTAAACTTGCCAAACTTCGAGTGACCATTTCAGGTAAACACAGATGCTTTAGATTTTTCCATAGGAGGGGTTCTTATGCCGGATGGGCATCTGGTGGTTTATGAGAGTTGGAAGTTGCAGGATAGAGAATGAAGGTATCTGGTCCATGAGAAAGAGATGACTACAATAATTCACTATCTTCATGTGTGGAGGCATTAGTTGATTGGAAAGCAAGTTATTTTGCATCACAACCAAAGCTTTCTACAAAGCAAGCTCGTTGGCAGGACTTCTTGGCAGAATTTAACATGACTATTGGGTATAGACTAGGGAGACTCAATGTAGTAGCAGATGCCCTTAGTAGGAAGGGGTATCTTGCAGCATTGGAAGGAGAAGATTGGGCAGCAAGGAGTAGTAGTCGAGTTCAGATGTCAGAAGAGATGCAGAATAAGCTCAAGGAAAGTGTTGAGACCAATACTCAGGCACAAAATAAGTGAAGTAGATAAAGGAGGGGAAGACAGGAAAGTTCTTTGTCCGAGATGGATTCTTGTTCTTTGGAAACCGACTCTATGTTCCAAATTCATTAGGGCTAAGGAGGTACCTTTTGAAGGAGTGTCATGACTCATCATGGACTAGCAACCCAGGGTAGCGCCGTTCTTTGGCATTGTTGGAAGGAGGATTATTTTTGGAGAAGATGTCAGAGGATGTAGAGGAGTATGTACGTACATGCATCATTTGTCAGCAGGACAAATCGGATACTCAGAGGAAAGGAAATCTGTTGAAGCCTTTACTAATTCCTGAGAGATCATGGATGAGTGTCTCAATGGCTTCATTACTCAGTTACCACAGGTACAAGGGTATAATGAGATAATGGTTGTGGTTGATCATTTTTCCAAGTATGATGTCTTTGTTCCAATAAATATGTCGTGTGGAGCCGAGTGGACTGCGAAGTTGTTCTTCAAGAATGTAGTGAAGTATTGGGGGATGACATTAAGCATTGTATTGGACCAAGATTGGTGATTTACAGGAAGATTTTGGACAACATTGTTCAAGTTACTTGGGACAAATTTGTTGATGAGTTCGAGTTACCATCTGCAGAAAGATGGATAGACCAACAGGATCAATGCATTGCTAGAGGATTACTTGCGACATTATGTGACAGTTGATCAGAAGAATTGGCCTGAACTCTTTCATGTGACTCAGTTTAGCTACAACATACAAAAGAGTTCTGCAATGGGGTAGAGTCCATTTGAGTTGGTGAATGGACAGATGCAAGTCACACTGCATACCATAGCGACAACAGGTTTTTTGAGGAGTCCTCATGCGAAGAAGTTCATGAAGGCTTGGGATGAGACCTTGGAGTTGGCACGGTTGCACTTGCATGAAGCTGCAAGGAGAATGAAGAAATGGGAAAATAAGGGAAGTCAGGATGGACACTTTAGTGTGGGAGATATGGTGTTTCTCAGGATTATTGGAGATCAGTTTCAACCACCTAAGGGAACTACAAGATCATTGACAAGGAAATATGAGGGGCCATTCCAGGTGAAGAAGTGAGTGGAGGAAGCTGCTTACGAGCTAGAGCTTCCATGCCATATGCATATGAAACATCCAATCTTTCATATCAGTCAGTTGAAGAGATGCAGACTTGATGCTGATCATCCAGAGAGGGTGGAACCATCGAGGGAACCAGCCATGACTGTGAACAAGCCACATCTTGAGATGGACAAGATTCTAAGTTGTTGATCTATAGGGATTGGTAGCCACATACGATGGGAATTTCCTGTCAGATGGAAGAATTCACTAGAGAAGGATAGCTTGGAAATAAAGGACTCACTTTGGAGATGGAAGCGAAAGATTGTGAAGTGTGAGATGAAGTTATGAATGAGATCTGGATTTCCAGGGATGGCAATGCTTTCGGGTGGGGGAGAATGTAATGCCCCATGACTTGCGAGTCACTCATGTGTGCCCACAGAATGGATGAGTTGAGGAAAAGAGGGGAGCTATGACCGAAGATAGGCAAGACAGATTGGATGAGCATGTGGGCGAGGTATTAGTTGGGAGTTTATACATGGGTGACCTGGGCACTTGACCCATGGCCGATCGAACGAAGATTGCAAATGAGCGAACTAAGGAGGGGGTGGTCCCATAAGTTAGGGAGGCCAACCCGCCTCTTGAATGAGTTTGTAAGGTGAAGCAAGTCGGACAAGTGAAGTTTAGAAGGGTCGGTCAGGTGGCATGATCCCCACCATCCACTATATATATTGGCAGGCGAGAGATGGTGAAAAGGGCAACAAGTCAAACTTGGTGAATCAAGAAGTGCGAGGAGCAGGTGGAAAGGCGTGACACAGAACTACAGTTCATGCACCCACTCATTAGGAAAATGCAAGTCTTGGTGAGAGTTTGGTAGTGAAGGGCGAGTCGGGTGACGGGCCGCATGAAGGTGTACCCGCTCAACAAGTTGGTGAGCACGGGTGTAAGGCAGAACTGGGGGACGACTGCACGAAGGTGTGCCCACCGGCGAGCTGAGGTACACGAGCGACCAGCGATAGGGCGCCCGCTGAATAACACGAATCAAGGGGGATGGGTGACCCAGGTGAGGGCGCATCATGCATGCCAGGTGACCATTTGGGTAGAAATTAGATAAGTGTGGATTGCGGGCTGACGTGTGACCAACGTGCAAGCTATGCATGAGTTGGTGTGCCCGGTGGCAAATGACATGGTTGTAAATGCCAGTGGAGCTTTGCTCTCGGTCACCTATATTTTCATAAACTCATAATAAAATATTATTATTGCATATGGTGGTGCCCTCTCTGCTGTGTCGAATGTTTATGTTGAATGTTATAATGTTAACGGATTCCACAGATTAACATTGTTGGTTAGAGATGATGAATGTTAGGAATAGTTTGGAAAGTAACTTAACGAATGAACATGTTAATTAATCAGGCGGTGCTGGTTACCAATTAATGAAAAAATAATTAGGGGTGTGATACCGCACGAAGGAACTGAAAGGCACGAACGAAGGAGCTCGTGTAGTGTGACACAGTGTGTGCACCCATCGAATGATATGGTGAACGATTTCTGTTGAATGGACTCATGTAGGACGACCCGCAGGTGGGAGTGCCCAACGTGGTAAAGTGCAGTGAGGGTAAACGAAGGAGTGTTGGGTTTGTGAATGAAGGTGTGGCCGACGTGCGGAGGTTCCTGAGTTGGGTGGCACTGTGACACGGGTAGTGATGCTTGAGTTGGGAAAATAACACAGGAACTGAATGAATGCATTCAGGGATAAACAATGAGTTGGGAAAGTCATGCAACGACCGTGTGGGTGTGTTGATGAGCTAGGAAACCAAGTTTTCTGAGAGAATGTAGAATTTGACTAAGTGTAAATTTGGGGTTTCCTCAAGATTGTAACTTATATATATATATATATATATATATATAGAATATAATATACAGATATACTATATATATATATATATTATATATATATTATATTATATATATATTAGATATATATATATTGTGGCCAGACTCATTACAGGGAGTTGCCTCTCCCTTTATAGCTGTTGTGCATTTAAGGCTAATGTTGTTTATGGTGAATGTTAATGGTTTTCGTTGTGTTATAATGAAAACATATACTTGGTAAAAGAAGAAAATAAACTAAGTATCAAAAGTAGGTGTAGTCCACGATCACAAGTATTGGTGAGAAGAAAGTGGTCGGTGGTGCCGCACCTCCTATAGTGCGGTTGGAAGAGTACCACTAGTGTAGGGACATGACAATTGGTATCAGAGATGGTGAATTGTGACAAGAAGCAGATCCCACTCCAGGTGGAAATAGAGCTGATGATCGAAGAAGCTGATCCCACTACAGTTGGTATCAGAGGTGATTGACGATAAGGAGCTGATCCTACCACAGTAACGTGGTAGTTGGTATTGAAGCTGGTGAGTGGTCCATAGTAGATCACAAAGAAGGTTGATGGCAGAGATGGTAGGTGAACATCAGGTTGTGACAGGTGAATCTAGCCACAATGCAGGTGAAGCTTTCATGAACAGGGTATTGGAAGGATTGGAGTAATGGGATTTTGATTGGTTTTCAAGAATGGCCAAGATCATGAAGGATCGTTTGGGCAATGCAAAGATGAAAGAAGAATTCGATGAACTCAAGAATCGATTATGAGTATACCGAATGAAAGTATACACAACTAGAAGAGGAAGTCAAGGAGATTGGGAAAGTAAGAGATCAAGGTTCGAAAAAAATCTTGGATTTGCAGTAAGCTCTTGATAAAGCTCGAGACAAGATCATAGTGTTGAAGAAGGCCGTGAGACATAACTTAAGTGGAGGAGTGCCTTAGTTGAAATTCGAGGAACTAGAATCTTATGATGATACAAGGAATGTGAAGACTCTTGGTAACTTTCTATGGGACATGGAAAAATACTTGGAACGCTTGGGATTACCTGATGAGGAAACTAAGGTGAAAGTTGCTACTGAGTTCTTGACAAAAGATGCTAAGATGTGATGGAGAAGAAGGATGGATTAGAATGTCAATGGCAGTGCTGACGACATAACTTCCTGGGATTATATGAAGAATGCTTTGCAGACGCACTTCAATCCATAGGATGAAACATGTGAAGCAAGGATGGAGATAAAATATATGAAGTAAATGGGAAGTATATAGGCATATCAGCGAGAGTTTGCAAGTGCAGTTCTGGAACTTCTGGACATTGCGGAGAGGGACAAGGTGTTCAGATTTGTTATAGGGTTGAAAGATTAGGCACGCAATGAAGTGAAGAGACAGAAGATAAAGACACTTGAAGAAGATTTTTCCTTTTAGATCATTTGGTGGAGCATTATGACGAAGCTTCTGATGAGAAAATGAAGAAGTTCGATAAGCCTAAAGAGAAAACTATGAAAGATAATGCTTCGAAATCATATGATCAGACAAAGATGAAGAAAACATTGATTTGTTGGATATGTGCAGAACCACATACTGTGAAGAATTGTCCTTCAATACTGAAAGTGGCTATGATAGCACTGTCCAATGCGAAGAAAGAAGAGACTTCTGTGGGGGTGATATAGATTCTTGGAGTTGTAGTTGCTACAAAAGTAGTCTCACGAAGAGATTCGAAAAGGAAGAGTTTGGAATATGTTCAGATGAAGATTGGCATTGTTGAAGTACTCACTATGGTGGATAGTAGTGCAACTCACAACTTCATGAGTGAATATATTGCGAGAACGATTGGGCTGAAATTTGTACTGGTGTAGGCATAGATAAAGACAGTGAATTCTCCTCCTAATTCCGTGATTGGTGTGGCTGAAAAGGTGGACGCAACACTTGGTGAGTGGACTGGGAAAGTCAACTTCACTATAGTGCAAATTGACGACTATGAAGCTATTCCGGGAATGGAATTTTTGAAACATTATGATGCAATGATTGTTCCACATTTTAAGAAGCTGTAAATTTACCACAAAAGGGAAGATGTACCCATTGGTGTTCCAACCATGGGAGTAAGAAGACCCAAGTGTAAGTTGGCAATAATATAGATGGGGGATGACAAGCATATGGATGAGGTCTGTGAGTAGATATCTATTGCAGAGACAAAGCTTATGGAACAATCACATGTTATCAAGACATTGTCAGATAGCATCTTGGATTTGTCCAAGAGGCTGGAGGCAGTAGAGGATGAAGATGACGATGATAATGAATATATGAGGCCAAATATCCAAGTGGAAGATCAGGCTGCATATCTACAAAGGATGGAAGTGGAAAATACAGATAGATGGATTGACCTAATAAGTGAGGGAGATCCTTCATGCTCTGCTCCCTCCACATATTCTTAGATGACTTAGAAGATTGGGCTCATTGTTAGATTCTCATGATAATGAGTCCCTAAACATTTGAGCAGGCATTGGAGATAGGTAAATGATGTAGGAATGAATGCGACTGCAAGGTAGTAGCATGACATGTTATAGATGGGATGGAGATTCCTTGAACCTAAGCATGGGTTTAGAGTAGATTATTCATTGAATTTGAGATTGTGACAAGATGCTGAAGAAAGAACCAACGGTGGCATGGAGAAGGTACATTCTCATGGGTTGAGCGTTATGGTTGAATTAGCTACCCAATCAGTTTGATGACATGGGGGCATGTAGTGCACTGGGTTTGTGTTAGATAGATGTCTTGGTTTTGACTAAGATGTCATGTGGGATGGATTATTAGGTAGAGGACTTCACATGATGGATTATTGTATTATATATGTCGTAGGAATGTTTGCAATATATAGATGGATTGAAGTCATGGATCAAGAAGATGATTGTTTGTAGAACACATACTAATGGATTATGTGGCATTGGATGGAAGCTACAGAGGATAACCGGATTGCTAAGGACGAAAACGACCTTAGGTGGTGGAGGATGTAACGCCTTACAGCTATTGCAATGGTCGGGTGGCACGGGCGCACCTACCTAGTGTGCTTGAATAGTGGAAATGGGCGAACTGACGAGTTAGCAAAGGGCGAGACACAAGTGCGAGGGGGAGCTGCAGTTGGTGAGAAGACAAGAAAGAGTGGATAACGAGCTAAGGCCATGGACTTTTAGTGGGCGAGTAGACAGCTTGAGCCCGCGAGTTGACTTGAGCCAAAATAGCGAAGGGGTATGAGACATGGTGGCAGCAAGGAATGCCGACATGTTTATAAACTGAAGTGTTATGGTTGGTGGGTCGGCCGAATGCCCCACACGACAGGTAGAACACATATACATAACCAAATGATGGCGAGTTGGTTGGACATCACTCATCGAACCATTTAACCAAGCAACAAGTGCAAAGTTGAAGTGCAAGCTAAGGCACATAATGGTTCTGTGGTTAGGTGTAGAATGATGTTACGGATGAGCCCCAGGACCAGTGAACCAAAAGGCATCAACGAAGGAGCTTGTGTATGGTGACACGGCATGTATGCTCACCGAATGAAATAGTGAATGACTTCAGTTGAACAGACTCATGTGGGATGACCCACGGGTGGGAGTGCCCAGTGTGGTAAAGTACGGCAAGAGTAAACAGAGGAGTGTTGGGTTTGTGAGCGAAGGTGTGGCTAGCATGTGGAGGTGCCTGAGTTGGGTTTAATGGTGACATGAGTAGCGGTGCCCGAGTTGGGCAAATGAAACGAAAATTGAATGAACATGTTCAGGGGTAAACGACAAGTTGGGCAAGTCGTGCAGTGACCGTGTGGGTGTGCTGACGAGATGGGCAACTGAGTTTTCTGAGTGAATGTAAAATTTGACTAAGTGTAAATTTAAGGTTTCCACAAGATTGTAACTTATATATATATATAATATATATATATATATATATATATATATATATATATATTGATATTGTGGATAGACTCATTATAGGGAGTTGCAGCTCCCTTTATAACTGTTGTGCATTTATGTTTAATGCTGTTTATGGTGAATGTTAATGGATTTCACTGTGTCATAATGAAAAAATATACTTGGTAAAAGAAGAAAATAAACTAAGTATCGAAAGTAGGCGTAGTCCACGATCGCAAGTATTGGTGAAAAGAAAGTGGTCGATGGTGCCGCACCTAGTATAGTGCAGTTGGAAGAGTACCGCTAGTGTAGGGGTGTGACACTGGGGGGAGGTGGCATGATTCTTGGAATCACCCTGCCACCTCGATGGGTCATTGGGTCACTAGTGTAATCCCCTGCGATAGTTGTGACAGTCGGGCAGCATGAGTGTGCCTACCGGGTATGCTTGAACAGTGGAAACGGGTGAACTGGCGAGTTAGCGAAGGGCGAGACATAGGCATGAGGGTGAGCTGTGGTTGCCGAGCAAATGGGAAAACGAGGTAAGACTGCGGACTTATAGTGGGTGAGTGGGCTTCTCGAGCCCACGAGCCGACTAGAGGCAAAATGGCGAAGCGACATGTAACATGGTGGTGACAATGGATGGGCCGACATGTTAATGAGCCAACACGTTATGGTTGGTGGGTCAGCCAAATGCCCACACAATAGGTAGACACATATTTATAACCAATGACGAGTTGGTTGGAAGGCATCATTGAGCCATTTGACCAAGAAACAAGTACGAAGTCGAAGTACGAGCTAAGATACGCGGTGGTTCTGCGGTTAGGTGCAGAAACGACAGTGTGGATGAGCACGCATGACAGGTTAATCGCAGGCCTGAATGAAGACTTCAAGCAGGGTGACACTGTGTGTTCTCCAACTAAATGAATAGTGAATGAGTCGGTTAGCTCATGTAGGGTGACCTGCGGGTGGTAGCTCCCAACTAGGTGAAATGAAGTGCGACGAGAGTGTTGGGTTGTGAATGAAGGTGCGGCCAGTGTGCGGAGGTGCCCGAGTTGGGTGCCACAAGGACATGGGTAGTGACAATTGAGTCGAGAAAATGACATGGCAGATGAACGAATGCATTCATGGGTAAATGACAAGTTGGGAAAGTTGTGTGGCAATCATGTAGGTGTGTTGACAAGTTGGAAAACTGAGTTTGTTGAGTGAATGTAAAATTTGAGTAAGTGTAAATTTAGGGTTTCCTCAAGATTGTAACTTGTATATATATTGATATTGTGGGCAGACTCATTACAGGGAGTTTCCCCTCCCTTTATAACTATTGTGCATTAATGGTTAATGCTATTTATGGTGAATGTTAATGGTACTATGTTATAATGAAAACATATACTTGGTAAAAGAAGAAAATAAACTAAGTATCGAAAGTAGGCATAGTCCACAATCGCAAGTATTGGTGAAAACAAAGTGCTCGGCGGTGCTTCACCTCCTATAGTGTGGTTGGAAGAGTATCGCTAGTGTAGGGGCGTGATAGCTGGTATTAGAGCTGAGTTTTAAGATTGTGACGAAGGGCTGATCCCTCTGCACTATCATGATAGTTGGTATCAGAGCTAATGGTGAACGCTGTGTAGGATTTGCAGGGAAGCTGATCTACAATTCGTGACAAAGAGTTGGTGAATTGTGAAAAGAAGCAAATCCCACTGCAGGTGGAATCAGAGCTGATGATAAGGAAAAATGATCCCACTACAATTGGTATCAGGGGTGATTCATGATAAGGAGATGATCCTACTGCACTAGCATGACAGTTGATATTAAAGCTGGTGAATGGTCTATACTTGATCACAAAGAAGGTTGATGGTAGAAATGGCAGGTGAACCTCAGGTTGTGACAGGTGAGTCTAGTCACAATATAGGTGAAGCTTTCATGAACCGGGTATTGGAAAGATTTGAAGAATGGGATTCTAATTGGACATTGAAGATGGTTGAGATCATGAAGGATCGTGCAGGCAATGTTAACATGAAATAAGAATTTGATGAACTCAAGGATCGATATGAATATATAGAATGGAAGTATACACAACTAGAAGAGGAAGTCAAGGAGATTGGGAAAGCAAGAGATCAAGTTTTGGAAAAAATCTTGGATTTGCAGCAAGCTCTTGATGAAGCTTGAGATGAGCTCTTGGTGTTGAAAAAGGTCGTGAGACATAACTCAGGTGGAGGAGTGTCTCATGTGAAAGTCAAGGAATTGGAATCTTATGATGGTACAAGGAATGCAAAGTCTTTTCGTAACTTTCTATGAGATGTGCAACAATACTTGGAACACTTGGGATTACCTGATGAGGAAACTAAGGTGAAAGTAGTTGCTCAGTTCTTGACAAAAGATGCTAAGATGTGGTGGTGAAGAAGGATGGATCAGATTTCTAATGGCAATGCTGACGACATAACTTCATGGGATGACATGAAGAAAGTTTTGCAGACCCACTTTGGTCCATAGGATGAAACATGGGAAACAAGGATGAAGATAAAATACATGAAGCAAATAGGAAGTCTGTAGGCATTTTAGCGAGAGTTTGCAAGTGCAGTTCTGGAACTTCCGAACATGGTAGAGAGAGACAAGGTATTCAACTTTGTTATAGGCTGAAACCTTGGGTGCGGAATGAAGTGAGGAGAAAGAAGATAAAGACACTTGAAGAAGCTTTTGCTACTGTAGATCATTTGGTGGAGCATTATGACAAAGCTTCTGATGAGAAAAAGAAGAAGTTCGATAAGCCAAAAGAGAAAACTACGAAAGATTATGCTTTGAAATCGTATGATAAGACAAAGACGAAGAAAACATTGAAGTGTTGGATATGTGCGGAACCACATATAGTGTAGAGTTGTCCTTCAAGAACGAAAGTGGTTACGATTGCACAGTCAAATATGAAGAAAGAAGAGACTTCTATGAGGGTGATGCAGATTCTTGGAGCTGCAGCTGCTACAAAAGTAGTCTCATGAAGAGATCCATAAAGGAATAGTTTGGAATGTGTTTGGTTGAAGATTGGGAGTGCTGAAGTACTCACTATGTTGGATAGTGGTGCAATTCACAACTTCATTAGTGAATATATTGCGAGAAGGATTGGGTTGAAATTTGTACCGATGCAGGCACAGGTAAAGATGATGAATTCTCCTGCTGATTCCATGCTTGGTGTGGCTGAAAAGGTGGACACAACACTTGGTGAGTGGACTAGGATAGTCGACTTCACTATAGTGTGAATTGATGACTATGAAGCTACGTTGGGAATGGAATTTTTGAAACATTATGATGCAATGATTGTTCCACATTTGAAGAAGCTGTACATTTACGATGGAAGAGAAGATCTACCCATTGGTGTTCCAACCATGGCAGTAACAAAACCTGAGTGTAAGTTGGAAGTAATGCAGATGGGGGTGAGAACCGTATGGATGAGGTGTGTGAGCAACTGTTGGTGGCAAAGACAAAGCTTATGGAACACTCACAAGTTATTATGACATTGTTAGATAGAATCTTGGATTTGTCTAGGAGGCTAGAGGTAGTAGAGGATGACGATGACAATGATGAAGAATATATGAGGCTGAATATCGAGGTGGAGGACTAGGCTGCATATCTACAAAGGATGGAAGTAGAAGATCTAGATAGATGGATTGAACTTATTAGTGAGGGAGAGTATTCAGGTTCTACTCCCTCCACATATTCTTAGATGACTTAGAAGATGGGGCTCATTGTTAGCTGCTCATGGCAATGAGTCCCTAAACATTTGAGTAGGCATTGGAGACAGGTAAATGATGCAGTAGTGAATGCGACTATGAGGCAGCACATTGGCATTAGCATCATGACATGTTGCAAATGGGATGGAGATTCCATGGACCAGAGCATGGGTTTAGAGAAGATTCTTGGTTTAGTTCAAGATTGTGACAGGATGCTAAAGAACCAACCAATGGTGGCATGGAGAAGGTACATTCTCATGGGTTGAACATTATGGTTGGATTAGCTACCCAATCAGTTTGATGACATGGGGGCATGTAGTGCACTGGGTTTGTATTAAATAGATGTCTTGGTTTTGACTAGGATATTGTGTTGGTTGGAGTATTATGCAGAGGACTTCACATGATGGAATGACACATGATTGAGACTGTCGTATTATATATGTTGTAGGAATGTATTCAATATATAGATGGATTGAATTCATGGATCAAGAAGATGACTATTCGTAGAACACATACTAATGCATTATGTGGCATTGGATGGAAGCTACAAATGATAGCCAGATTACTGAGGATGAAAATTACCTTAGGTGGGGGAGAATGTAACACCCTATGGTTGTTGTGATGGTCGGGTGGCACCGACACACCTACCAGGCATGCTTGAATAGTGGAAACGGCTAAACCGGCAAGTTGGTGAGGGGTGAGACACAGGGGTGAGAGCGAGCTGCATTTGGCGGGCAAATGGGCAAGTGTGGTGATGAGATAAGGTCGTGGAATTATAGTGCGCGAGCGAGCAGCTTAAGCCCATGAGCCGACTTGAGCCAAAATAACAAAGGGGTATGTAACATGGTGGTGACAACGGATGGGCCGACATGTTATGAACCAACATGTTATGGTTGGTGGGTCGACTAAACGCCCACACGAAGGGAGGACACATATATAACCAATGACGAGATGGTTGGAAGACATCATCGAGCCATTTGACCAAGCAACAAGTGCGAAGTCGAAGTGCAAGCTAAGGCACACAGTGGTTCTATGATTAGGTGTAGAATGGTAGTGCGGATGAGCCTGCACGATAGGTGAACCGTAGGCGTGAATGGAGACTTTGGGTAGGGTGACATGGCATGTGCACCCACCGAAAGAACATTGAACGAGTCAATTAACTCATGCAGGGTGACCCACAGGTGGGAGTGCCCAACGAGGTGAAACGAAGTGTGATGGGAGTCTTGGGTTGTGAACGAAGGTGCGGCTGGCGTGCAGAGGTGCTTGAGTTGGGTGATATGGTAACACGGGTAGCAGTGCCCAAGTCGAGAAAACGACATGGTAGCTGAACAAATGCATTTAGGCGTAAACAACGAGTTGGGTAAGTCATGAAGCAATCATGCAAGCATGCCGAAAATCTGGGAAACCGAGTTTGCTGAGTGAATGTAAAATTTGACTATGTAAATTTATAGTTTCATCAAGATTTTAACTTATATATATATTGATATTGTGGGAAAACTCATTATAGGGACCTGCCCCTCCCTTTATAACTATTGTGCATTTATGGTTAGTGCTATTTATGGTGAATGTTAATGGTTTTCACTGTGTTGTAATGAAAACATATACTTGGTAAAAGAAGAAAATAAACTAAGTATCAAAAGTAGACATAGTCCACGATCGCAAGTATTGGTGAAAAGAAAGTGGTCAATGGTGCCGCACCTCCTATAGTGTGGTTCGAAGAGTACCACCAGTGTAGGGTCATGACAGCTGAGGTCGGGCAAAGGCTGCCCACACTAGCATCCCAACAAACCGCAGGGGTGTTGGCATTATGAGACAAGTGTTGTCCTTGATGGAAAATCACTCAGATGATAAATTATAGTGCAGCAAAGTTATTTTCAAGTTCACAGAATTTTATGCAGAGAAAAGTTTACTTCAT
>APFE031550590.1:113134-129299 GCA_000404065.3 Pinus taeda
AAAATATTGGGTTATTGTTTCAAAAGCTCGATCTATATGAAAGTGAAGTGGAAAGCGAATCTGTGAAGGGTGATCTCTCGAGCGCTGCAGCTGCGGAAGTGTGGAGGTGTCACAGGAGACGCCACAAAGGCGCCACAAAAGGGGCAGTGCGGAGACGCCACAGAAGGCGCAGTGCGGAGGTGCCACAGAAGGCGCAGGCGAAGGTGCCACAGAAGGCGCAGTGCGGAGACGCCACAGAAGGCATAGTGCAGAAACACCACAGAGGCGCCATAGAAGGTGCAGTGCGGAGACACCACAGAGGCGCTACAGAAGGCGCAGTGCGGAGGTGCCACAGGAGACGCCACAGAGGCGCCACAGAAGGCGCAGTGCGGAGACGCCACAGAGGTGCCACAGAAGGCGCAGTGTGGAGACACCATAGAGGCGCCACAGAAGGCATAATGCGGAGACGCCACAGAGGTGCCACAGAAGGCGCAGTGCAGAGGCGCCACAAGAGACGACATAGAGGTGCCACCGAAGGCGCAGTGCGGAGGCGCCACAGAAGGTGCAGCTGCGGACGTGCACGACACCACAGAAGGTGAAGTGCGTAGCGACGTAGGCCAGAGAAAAGGAAATTGTGTATCTATCTTAAGATCTTTTGTTGATTGATTTTTTGTTGATAAGGTGTTGTGGGTTTAGTTTACTGTTGTTGTGGATCTGGTTATCTGGGTGACTTACTGGTACTTGACGATCATTTTATGTTTATGGATCCAGTTTGAAAATTTATGAAAAGTGGTCCTTGAAAGAAAAGAAGTAGGGGGTTGTAGCTCCCTTCCAGGAGAGACTGGAAAACGAGAGAGAGTTGTAGCTCTCTGCAGGTTGCAGCCTGCGTACTGGTAAACGACTGCACCAGTACAAGACCATTGTAAAAGGAGTTTCTAATTTGAAAGAAGATAGAGACATATTGCAGCAGGTGGTTTTCACCCACATTGGGTTTCCACCTTATATCTGGTGTTCTTTGATGTGACTGTCTGTTTTTCTTGTTCATGCTCATTGTTTTATGGTACTGATATGCAAAAATAATTCAAAGTATAAATAAGGAAGAATTGTTAAAAGGACTAGATAATACTGATTCACCCCCCCTCTCAGTATTATTTCCAACACTTATAAGATGAAGGTAAAATTAGGTTAATGTACAAGGATTTAATACTTCAGGTTGGTTGTTGCAAGGAGATGGAGAGATGGTTTTAAAATATCTAGAACAACATATCTTGAAGCCCTAGTTAAGGGCTTTTCAATTCATGTACAGTCATAGTGGATCAACCCTTAAGTTTGTTCCAATAGTGCAGGCTAGTGTATAGAAGTGGGGTGCATCATGAATGGTAGTAGGGTTTTCATCAAGTGTTGAGAAGAGGGAAAATTAAAGAGTTTCTAAAGGAATTGTTCAAGGTGTGAACAAAAAAGACTTGTATACCTTAGTTAGGGCTTCCCTCTAAGGTATGATGCCGCTAAAAGACTATTCATAAGGTTGATAAATTTGCTCATATTTGTTTGTACATAAGAGAGAGGAGAGGGATCCTAAGAGGGAGATATATAGGTAGGGAATAGTAGTTTTATTTTGCAAATATTTTGTGTATATGTTAGCACTAAAGCAGGTCATTTCTAGCCTCTAGTAACTATACAAAAGTGAAAATTTACAAGCACAATATATGGTTGATATAATGAAGGGAAATATGGGTCAACATGGAGCAATATCAGTGGAAAGAAAGCTTTGAGAGGACTATTCTAAACAAATTAGGACAATAGACCTGATAAGCCCTATACTTGTTTAATTTGAGGAAAATATAGAAAAATAAAGGGCAGTAAGTTTGTAACTCTAGATCAGTCACAAAGATGATTCTAAGTGGGCGGATCAAAAAGTGTGAGAAATGTTCACAAATGAAGTTGTGAACAATGCAAGAATAATGTCAATTATAGTGCATGATCTAGTCAATGTTTGGGACATGGTTATTTGTACCATGTGTACAGGTGGGAGGACTATTAGAGGGATTCTAGAGGAGCCCTATGTACGAAGGAATATAAAGTTATTAAAAGAGAAAAAGTATTTGAGCCTAAGGAGCTTAAACTTGAAGGAGGCAAAGGAAGTCAAAAGGGCTAGTGAACCAACCCTAATTCACTGTGTTGACAAAGACATCTTCAGTGGAAAGTGGGCAACCTCCTTTTCCCTAAGACTTGCCTTTTGTGGAGTAGTAGTGAGGCAAGTAGTGGGGTAGTTTGAAGACCCTATGAGTTGGAATCCTTGATGGGAAAAGGAGAAGCTAGATAGCATATTATATGGGCCAAAGGTCAGTGACCTAAAGGAGATGCTTTCACTAATAATGCTATATTGTGGAGCTAGAGATGCATAATTTTAGAGGGAGCAGCAAGGCAATAATTTGTTCAATTAAGGCTTATATGATCCATATCGTTTATGAAAATAATTTTTCAATGTAAATCACATGAAGATACATTTGTGGATGTGTTTTAAACCAATGAATGTGGTTCATTGTTAGGACAATTTGAAGAATCAGATCATAGCTACATGTTAAATACAGAAAGCAGGTACTCCAATGGCTAGGTTTGACTGGAAAATGACTATATTAGATTGGGCTGGACAAATGGTTATAATGGACCCACAAAACAACTAGTTTTGACCAGTTGAATTATTTAATAATATAAATAAATAGTTATCAAAATGTTCTGGATTTTAAATTTTATTCATTTATTTATGATTTAGTGTTATTAATCCAGGGATATAATGAATAATAAGGATTTAATATTAACTAAATAATAGTAATAACTATTTTTATATTATTATTTTATTTTATTATTATTACCTAACATATTATGCTAATGACTAATGGTAATAAAACTAACCATTAATATAAAATTAATTCAGTGTTATCAAAATTAATCTAGGGATATAATGAATTATAAGGATTAATATTAACAAAAATAATAGTAATAACTATTATTATATCTTTATTATTGTTATAATATTACAATAACATAAATATTCTAGTTACTAATGGTTAATTAATATAAATTCCTTAGTAGAGTTATCTAATATGATCATAAATTAATTACTTAAATTAATTAATTATCATATGCTAGATGATTTTCACTCAATTATACAGTCATGAAAAGGACCATCTCCTAAACAAAAGGGGAAAGAGAGGGAGATTTCCAAAAAGGACCAAATACCATAAATCAGAAAGAAGTTTCCCTATAGGGTAAAAAGAGCAAGTCAATAGTAGAGGGAGGGGAAGAAAGGGGAAGAAGCAACTAGGAAGAGAGGGTAGAGATCCTGCAACTACTTATCTTCCAACTGTCATCTCTATTGAGATTGCTTGGTCTCTTTTCAATCTCAATTTCTTCTCTAAATTTGCGGTGATAAAACTGCGCAACCTTAGCAATAACCTAGGCCTCGTCAATACAAACATGATGTTTAGTATTTTCTGCATGTTTCGTTAATGCAAAAGACTTGGTTCTTCCATGCTTTAGGTCAGATGCGTGTTCATTAATCCTTTGATTAATAGAAGGACTAATCTCCCCAATTTAGGGGATCCCACAAGAACAAGGAACAAGAAATGTAGACTAGGATGTCATCCTAATGGTTACTCATATCTCCAATGTTCTTGTGAACTCCATGATTTCATGACATCTTACTAAAACAAGTTGGTGTTATGCATAATGAAGATAAATTATACATGTATGCATGATTCTGTATCCTAGGGACCACTGATAGGATTGCTAGGATTCTTAAGAAATATAATATTCCATCGACCTTTAGACCCCTTAACACCATTCATAATTCCCTCTGGTCTGTGAAGGATCCTGTCAACCCCAAGGACATGAAAGGTGTCTATATTATTCCTTGTTCTTGTGGACCCCCTACATTGGCGAGACTGGTCGTTCTATTAATCAAAGGATTAATGAACATGCAGTTGATCTAAAGCATGGAAGAACCAAGTCTTTTTCATTAGTGGAACATGCAGAAAAGACTAAACATCATATTTTTATTGAGGAGGCCCGGGTTATTGCTAAGGTTGCATAGTTCCATCACCGCAAATTTAGAGAGGCAATCGAGATTGAAAAGACACAAAGTAATCTCAATAGAGATGACGGTTGGAAGATAAGTAGTTGATAGATCCTTGCCCTCTCTTCCTAGGTGTTTCTTCCCCTTTCTTCCCCTCCCTCTGCTATTGACTTCCTCTTTTTATCCCATAGTGAAACTTATTTCTAATTTATGGTATTTGGTCCATTTTAGAAATCTCCCTTTCTCTCTCTCCTTTTGTTTAGGAGATGGTCCTTTTCATGACTATCTAATTGAGTTAAAATCATCTAGTATATGATAATTAATTAATTTAAGTAATTAATTTATGATCATATTAGATAACTCTACTAATCAATTTATAGTAATTAACCATTAGTAACTAGAATATTTATGTTATTGTAATATTATTATTATAATAAGAAAGATATAATAATAGTTCTTACTATTATTTTAGTTAATATTAATCCTTATAATTCATTATATTGATTTTAATAACACTCAATTAATTTATATTAATGGTTAATTTATTTAACCATTAGTCACTAGAATATTAATGATATGGTAATAATAATATAAATAATAAATATAATATAATAATAGTTATTACTTTATTTTAGTTATATTAAATCCTATTATTCATTATTATACCTAGATTAATAACACTAAAAAAAAAAAAATCTAGAACTTGATAACTCTTTATTTGTATTATTAAATAATTCAATTAGTCAAAATTAGTCGTTTCTGGGTCCATTATAACCGTTTGTCCAACCCAATCTAATATAGTTGTTTTCCTATCAAACCTAGTTGTTAGAGTATCTTCTTTATCTATTTCCTAGCCATGATCTGATTCTTCAACTTGTCCTGGCGATGAACGACATTCGTTGGTTCAAAACGCATCCACAAATGTATCTTCCTGTAATTTACACTGAAAAATTCTTTTCATAGAGGAAAGAATTTCTCAAAATAAAGAAGTGATAGAATTGCGGAGTATTTTGGGAAAGAAAATATATTTAAAGTAGGTTCCCTAGAAGAAATCAGAGAAGCCTTCTAGTTCAGAGGGAGCAACTGCAACAACAAAGAATAGGGTAATGTTGGAGATAGATTGAAGTCGACGAGGTTCTTCCAGGAACACCTTCCTTGCTAAGAGGGAGTGTTGAAAATGTTAGCAAGAAAGGGTTCCTTTATTCGTGCCTTAATAAATGGAACCATAATGTGTTTCTCCTTAAGCATGCATAAGTTCCTATGAGTTAGGAGCTAATTCCTAAAAAATTGGATGAGCTCCTAAAATTTAGACAAATTTCCTAAAATTTAGGAGTGCAAGAAGTAGTTAACTACTGCTAATTAGTGGAAGACCAATTTTATTGTCTTCTAGTGAAAGTTATTTTAGTTAAAGTATGAGTTGATTTAGTCAAACTCCTAAACTATACAAAGGCAGAGTTAACACAATCAGTTATCTCTTTTTAACTAGTAAATCAATAATTTGATTTTCCTCAAATAGAACTTGATAGTAATAGCCTAATTGAAGTTCTTATAAGGAGAAAATAGGCACAATTTCATCATGGTCTTGTGAGCATGAGTTGGTGAGAAAAAAGATAATAGAGCTCACGGGTTTATGATAAGGTTCCATAGGGTTGTGCATGGAGCTTATGAGAGGAATAGTGTGCAAGAGAATCTCCTACAAAAATTGTAGAGGGTATCAAATATCAGCGGTCTTGCAAGGGTTTCATGCTTATAACAAGGAGGGAAAACAAGTGTGTTTTCTGATTGAAAAAAATCTTTTGTAAGAGATATGTTTCTCAATCTTTTTTATTCATTAAATTTTTCAAGCAAGTAAAGGGTTTTCCCAATTAGGTTCCCTAGAAAAACAAATGTGTTTTGAATTGTGTGATTGTCGTTATTTATGTTTCTATTCCACTACAAATTTGAAGTAGATATTGTGTTTTAGTGAAAAGAAACTAGTTTCAGTTTTCAAATTGTTCATTATAGTAGTTGCAGAATTTCAACAAAATTCTACATTTGACATCATCTTTTCATTTTTCTACCTCAAGTGGATGCTCCAGGCAAAACATACTTGTTCATTTTACTTATATAAGTCCATGAGATGGTTATCTATCTCTTCTGCTCCTAGATCATAATATTCTTAATGACACTATTAAGGGGAAATCACATTATCTTATACACTAGAGGAATGTGGTATATCTACCTCTTCTTGCTTTGTGTCTCTTAACAACAAATGTGGAGGCCTTCCAAACAATGACTCGCTTCTAATAGGGTATTTTGAGCTCTAAGTGAAGTTCTCCAAAAATAATGGGATACCTAAAACTACTTGAGTTTATTGATAACATTATTCAAAGATTCGAGTATATTAATCACCTCCTTAAGGGTTAGTGAATATTTCCCTTATGTGTAGACCTCATGTCCCCTTTCCCTCCTTAGACCAGCATACTCGATTGCATTACAGAGGTATTCTATAGTTTTTATTAATGCCCTTAGACCAACATTATCGCTCTCTATATTTAAAGTAGATCTAAGTGGATCAATTAATAATAATACTTTTATTATCCTAGCATTCAATTTTTTATTTCTCTAGCTATTATTCATGTTCAACCATTTTTATTTTAAAAAATGGTACATAGCTTAACCTTTAAATTATGTTTTATAAATTTTAATATTATTTTAATATTATTTATTATTTTTAATATATTTTAATATTGTTTTAATTTATTTATTTTAATAAAAGTTTCCCTCCCTTAGTTTGCTTTGCACTACTAATGAAAGCTTCCCTCCCTCACTTGGCTTTGCGCTGCTAACGAAAGTTTCCCTCCCTCATCTTGCATTGCATCACTTTCAGCCCTTTTGTACCACTAAATGTGTATTATTGTAGTTATTGGAGTATCATAGTGCTCTATGTGGTTTCTAACAATAAAACTTTCGAGAGAAACATAGATTCCTTTGTTAACATGGATTCCTGCTCATACGTGATTCTGGGTAGACCTCATTTTCTTTCAATACGACAAAATATTTTTCAGGTTTTCTTAACTGGTAAGATTCTTAGTTGGGATTTTGTTATTTTTTACAGGCATATGTTATAAAAAATTTGTTACTTGGCTTACAATGTTTAAATTTTCATTCAATAATTTCCCAAGTGAAGGCTCTGGCTAATATTTTAGGCTAGAAATTGTAGTTATATGAGTAGTTGATGTTTAGCTTCCCTAGAGCCAAATGATAGTTTTTATCATTTTTCATTCGTTTGATAAACATTAGGTGACAATTTTCTTTTGAAGCTTCTCTATCAGGTCGGCAAATTTTTTTTGTCTCTTCTAGATTACTTAAAATAACCATATATGGACGACCATTATGGCTCCAAATAATCATACACACCTTTGTAATGTAGTTATTCTATGTAAAATAAATGTGATTGTCTTTTCTATATGTAGTAATTCTCACATGTGGTCAAGTTTGGGGCTAACATACCATTTCTACATTAGGTTAGGTACAAACTAGCTTTCAAACGTGGATTCATGTGACAGACACTATCGATTGCTTCTTGTTTCAATTCAATGGGTTGCATTAACCCTCATATAGATGCTACTAGCACTATCCTAATGCCTCCTAATGAAATTTCCTTTAGAAGAGGGAGGAGTTCTATTTCATTTTGGAAGAAAGAGGCCTTGTTTAGATGTGGTAGGGTTGTATATTTATCTTTCTTTAAAAGGTGGTACAGTAGAAGAAATGTTGCCAGATTTTCTGCGAGGGTTGTTATTGTGAAGGCAAAATAAGTGAAAATAATATCCCCTGCCATGGAAGTGGGAGGTAAAGGGAGGAAATTAATGGTTGTAGTATGGGATGACTATTATGGATGGGCGACAACTTTACATCTCTTAAATAGAGGATACCAAGTTTCCATTGTTGATAGCCTTGTCTGCAGGTTATTCGACCAGCAGCTTGGGATTGTCTCCTTAACTCCCATTGTCTCAATTCATAGGAGAACAAAGAGATGGAGGTAAGTCTCTGACAAACAAATTGAATTATTTGTGGGAGATGTTTGTGATTTAGATTTCCTTATAGAGCCTTTCAAGTCCTTTGAACCTGAGGCAGTCATACCCTTTGAATAATGTAGGTCTAATCCTTACTCCATGATAGACATAGGAAAAGTAGTCTATACTCAGCATAAAAATGTGATTGGAACCATGAATGTGCTTTTTTCTATCAAAAAGTTCAACTTAGAATGCCACATGGGGGCTTCACTACGGGATAAATACCATACCATGTGGGTTCATATTGGGGGATATATATTGAGGAAAAAAAGGCACCATATATTAGGGGATATATAGGGGGGAAATGGATTTTATATTAGCAGGTATAAAAAATGAAGCTAAAACTTAATAAAAAAATATAAAGGGGTATAAAGAATGTTAATGAAAAAATGGATGCCTACATTATCTAGTGGAAGTAGGGGTTTTTAAAATTCGGAAGGTGTATTGGGTTGTATTGGTAGGGGGTTAAATAATGTGATTTTTAGGGGTATTTTCTAATATGTAATCAAATTACGAGTATTGTTTCATATGCCATGAATTCATGTGATAGGTCAGAGGTTCACTAAGTGAGGCCCCCGTGAAATGCCATTTTGTTAAAATGGGTACCATGGAAGAATATGAAACTCCTAGCATTGATATTGAGGAAGGGTACATTACCATTACTCATAATGGTAGCACAGACACATTGCCATACCCAAAGCAAGAAAGTTCCTTTTATCATCTTAGCAAAATGCACAATTCTCAAAACATGGCTTTTATTTGCAAGGCTTGGGAACTAAGGTCTGCAAACCTCAATCAATGGGTGGTTTATGGATTCATAACTCCAGAAAATACAGAACATGAAGAACTCATTAATAGGCTAGACTATGATGGTGTATTTGGGATTGCATTGAACCATTTTTGTGTGCAAGAAGTTGTTGGAAATCCTCTCATACTATATAGAAAGGGTTAGAAATTATGAAAAGTATTTCATAAGACAAATTCACAAATAAACAACACATGCCCATGTTGGAATCCTTAGTTTTTTTTAATAAAATTTTTATGATATTGATTTTTACAACTCTTTGGGCTGCAAACATGTATTGGATGTGTCTTGGCTGGGATGTGGAGCTCCAGGGAAACCTTAACAAATAGTATGATGTAGAGAGTAGAAAGAAGTCACAACAAAGTTGGTATCAAGTATCGTGGGATGGTTATGCCTTAGCACACTGGTTGGGATTAACAAATCAGACAACTTCTATTTCACTAGAACAAATAATGTGGATGGAGCTTCTAGGTCCTATTTATTCTATATTTGTACTTATTCTTAGTTATAAGAATCTTATTCGCATGAAATTAATGTATATTGGATTCAGAAACAAAAAAGTACTTGTATGGGAATAATGATGGACTAAAGTTTGAACACATACTTTACAAAATTAATATTTGTTGGATTACTTCAATTAGGAAAACAACTGCCACAAGATGAAGATCATTGTTGAATTTGAACTTTCATGGTTTTGCCTTAGTTCTTGGATCAAAAAAGGAATTTTATCGATGTACATTGAAGAGAGAACTAAAACAATGTTTCATTATATTTCCTTTGGAGTAACTTATCCTACGAGAATGGTACCCCCATATCTGCTTATACATGGGCAGATATCACATTTTCTAATTTAGCTATCAAAGGTTAAGGCTTAAAGTTGAATCCACGTGTTCACTTCACCTTGACTTAGGAGTCCATCTACATAAATATTTCTTCCACTCCTACTGCTAAAACAAGGGAAAATTCTCATCACATGACCAGTAGCAAAGACAGAGCATGCAAATGGGTTGTTGGAGAATTATTTCAAGATTCACATGGAAAATCATTAGTTAGTACTGACACTTTTCGTGCTATAGAGAAGCCTTTCAATCATACAAATCATCATGCTAAGAACAAGTCAAATTACAAAACTGGTAAGAAGAAGCGCAAGCAGCCAAAATCTCCTGGCAAAAACCTCACACAATTTCTAATTTCTCCCTTTATGGCTAGTGGTACCAAGAAGGCAAAACATTCATCACCTCCTTCTGTAATTGATAAAACACTCCTCTATTTATTCATATTATTCTTCAGTCTAATCCAACTCATGTTTGAGTAAAGCATCCAAAGGGTACTTGAACAAAAGGAGCGGGATGCGTCAAAAGTTCATCACATTTTTCCCAACAAATGAAAATTTGGATTGGGATTTTCCTCCATATGGGGAGAAGTGTCTCAACCGAAAGGAAAATCCAGCCCCAAATCCAAATCCTCATATATATCCACATATATATCCATCTAAAGGTGTTTACGAGCTCCCTCTCCTTGAGAAGGACAAACATGTTGTAACATAGCTCACCTACTTGGCATATAGATAAACTATGCAAGTTTGGTAGGAGGAGATTGAATTACTTATTGAATTTATGTTAGACTAAGTTCATAAGTAAAATACTTATCCTTTAAAAAAGTGAAATATGTTTACATGAATGGCGAGTCATTATAAAATTTGAAAATTAAGTAAATAAAAACTTGTGACCATCTGCTCTTGGTTTTTCCCAATAAGGATAGACCTTAATGCAAGGGTTAATAGCCTTATTAAACCATGTAGGCCTTCAGACAATAACTTATAAGATCTATTAATTGGGGTAATGTGTAAAATTATGGTCTGTGAAGAATCAATAGATATTCCGTAAGACCTGTAATATGTATTGCTTGTTACCATGTTTTAATATTAACTAGGTGAGTCAAGATTTAAGTAATATAATGTGTACGAAAAGAATGTTGTAATAGTAATTACACATCATTAGTATGCACACCCATGGGTGTGTGGATCATTAATTTATTATTAGACAGAACCCATAATCCTCTTGACATGTACTAGGATAATTTGCCCAAAGGATAACATATGTTGTATCTCATTTCATATTTTTATACATCCACAATTTGGCAACACATTATGTGTAGTTATACATGAGGATATTTAAACATTTTATTAGTTTTTCATTGACCTCAGTGAATAGTAGATTGTAAGGCCATTGCACACTCTTCTACAAAACATTGGGTCTTGTTCGTTATATCTCGTTAATTAGGGTTTAATCCTTGAGGAAGCTTTAGCTTATATGTTAAGAATATGTACAACAACATTAATACATTTACAATACAAGTTCTGGAGCTCTACTATCATTATTAGGCAAATTAACTGTCCCATTTCTAGGGTCTTGTCCTTATGAACTAGAATTAGAGAAACGAGATGTGAACTTCACGAAATGTAAACCAGGATGTCATCCTAATGGTTACTCATACCTCCAGTGTTCTTCTGAACTAAATGATTTCATGAAATCTTACTAAAACAAGTTGGTTTTATGCATAACGAAGATAAATTATACCTGTATGCATGATCTGTGCACTAAAATTCCAAAGCATCTCATGGAGACATAGGAAATACATAAGTAAGTCAATTTCTACACTAACTTAATAAGAAAGAAGCACCTTTCATGTGGACAAAATTTGGCATCCAATATAAGGTATGTGTTTCATATGTACAAGGAGGCTAAAACAATAGACTAATTATTAAGTAGCATTAATATATAGAAAATTCATGTCCATGGCATTTTGGATAGATTGTGATCGTGTGCTCTGTTAAGGCAGACCTTCATGTGAGGTCACCAACTCAATTCCTCATCCCAATTGGGCTGATATATTGGACATGAGGATGAATATGTAGTCCTCCAAAGATTTAAAATATATATATATTATATATTATATATATATAATATATATAACATTCATACAATTATGGCATATTATAAGGCATTCCATGTAGACCAAATCTCATCACCAAAGTGAAACTAGAGGCCATTAATCAGTACAAAAAGTCATTCACTTAAGCTCTGCATTTAATTATAGCATCACCCTTTGACTAGTAGTCACTATACATGGAAAACCTAGGAAAATGTGCATTTAAATCATAGTGAATTGTGATGCAACTGCTATAGGAATTACATAGAGCCCTTAGTGGCAGTTCCAGATATAGCATTAAAAAAAATAACAACATTCTTCCATTAGCAATTCATAAATAGCAACAGATGGGTTGTATACATTGAGATTGCATAATGTAGGTGAAGTAATAGCATCCCATGTGAAATTAGCATTCCAAAATTTATCCATCAAGAAATTATATATAGTACATTGAGACTGTGTGATACAGGTAGATGAATTCATAAATTTAAATATGCAAGAATCACTTGCTATCTTACAGTCTGTATGAAACATACAAATTACAAGCACATAAATCAATTTAGAAAGAGTCCATTGTATATAGGCAGATTACTATTTGCACGGGATTAGGATGGACATAATAATGATGCATCAAAAAGAAAATGGAATTATGGAAGTTGCAACAAGAAGTATTGACAAATAAGACAAAAATAAGGAAAATGATGTTTCTAGTTGTTCAAATTTTGACCTATTTGAATTGGAGAATTTGGCAGATATTGATATGAATATCTACCAAAACGAGCTTCCTGTGTATGAGAATAAAATCTCATTGGGAGAAAAATAAGACCATTGTAAAGGGTTTAATTGTGTACTAGAAGAAGGTATGTAACTTATAACTTATCATACAATTGTCTTCGTTTATTGTGTTGCCTTAACCTTACAAGGTATATGAAAATTCATAACTTGCAGCAACTCAAATGCATAGTACAACGTGCATAAATCACTTGTGCTTGATGAGTAGTTTATTAGTGACATCCAAGGATGATACTCTGCCTCATTTTGCAATTTTAGTACATGATGTTGTGTTTACCTTGTATATCAAAAGGATTGGATTTTTGTGTTTGTTGCTTTGACATGTGAAATTCTCCACTTGTGACAACCATACCCTAAATCTGGTAAATTGAGATTCTCAACAGGATCCTATAGCTTCTAAAATAGGTATGGTAATATTGGGTTTTAATCCTTGACCTATTAGTCATGTTGGTTGTCCCAATTAAAAAGATTTCAAATAAGCACATGGAAATATAAATATAATTCAGAAATAACAATAGTCAATTTGTAATATCAAATTGGCTTAATTGGGTGGTCAATGTTCTTACCATGTGTTTCATTTCCTCCAGCTTAGTTTCTCATTGGAGTATGTATTTTCCAACATTAATTTATGAGTGTAAGATGCCTAATACGATATGAAAGGAACTATCTCAGTGTTTTCATCTTCTCTAATTTTCCGTGACTACATTAAACACATAAAACTTCAATGGTTGTGTCAAAAACTTGGATGTTTTGTTTTGATATTCTGTGGCATTGGTCAGAAAATGAGTTGGGCATCCTTCATTTGATCATTCCTATCACTCCAATAAGGTTTAATATAATTATTGTTGTTAATTATTGTGCCTACTGTTAGATTAATTTTGGCTCTATGATAAATTCACGTCAAGATTTCTATTATCAATGGGATTTTTCATGGTATTTCATGTAATATAGTTTATTTACTATCTTTATTACTTTGATGACCTTAAAACTATGCTTACACTACCTCGGATAATTTATCATGTAGTATGAAAATAAGTATATTCTTACGACATGAAAGAGATTTAGAAAAGTTGGTGAGCGAGTGGGCTGTTAAGGTGCTCCATAAGTAAAGGTCACCGGTTCTAATCTCACTGATACCAAAAATCCAGCATGGTTTCTGCTGGTACATTTCAGGCCGGGTGCGATCCCCAGCTGACTTTGACAGCTTAGATGCCCCTGAGTCGTGGCCTCTCAGCCACAGGGTAAGAGTGATTTTCAGGATTCACCCACTTATCAATAAAAAAAAAGTATATTCTTACGACATTAATGCAGCTACTCAAAGCCAAAGTATTGCAAAACTTTGATGCAGTCATAGGAGATGTCGCACTTTTGAAAAATCAATGGAAGATTGTGGACTTCACACAGCCTTAGCTAGAATCAAGCCCCGATGGTGTGGTTCTGATAAGATAAAAATTACACATATCTTCTTATACATGGGCAGATATCACATTTTCTAATTTAGCTATCAAAGGTTAAGGCTTAAAGTTGAATCCACGTGTTCACCTTACCTTGACTTAGGAGTCCATCTACAGAAACATTTCTTCCACTCCTACTGCTAAAACAAGGGAAAATTCTCATCACATGACCGGTAGCAAAGACAGAGCATGCAAATGGGTTGTTGGAGAATTATTTCAAGATTCACATGGAAAATCATTAGTTAGGGCTAGCACTTTTCATGCTATAGAGAAGCCTTTCAATCATACAAATAATCATGCTAAGATCAAGTCAAATTCCAAAACTGGTATGAAGAAGCGCAAGCAGCCAAAATCTCCTGGCAAAAACCTCACACAATTTCTAGGTTCTCCCTTTATGGCTAGTGGTACCAAGAAGGCAAAACATTCATCACTTCCTTCTGTAATTGATAAAACCCTCCTCTATTTATTCGTATTATTCTTCAGTCTAATCCAGGTCATGTTTGAGTAAAGCATCCAAAGGGTACCTGAACAAAAGGAGTGGGATGCATCAAAACTTCATCACATTTTGCCCAACAAGTGAAAATTTGGATTGGCATTTTTCCCCATATGGGGAGAAATGTCTCAACCGAAACGAAAATCCAGCCACAAATCCAAATCCTCATATATATCCACATATATATCCATCTAAAGGTGCTTACGAGCTCCCTCTCCTTGAGAAGGACAAACATGTTGTAACATAGCTCACCTACTTGGCATATAGATAAAATATGCAAGTTTGGTAGGAGGAGATTGAATTACTTATTGAATTTATGTTAGACTAAGTTCATAAGTAAAATACTTATCCTTAAAAAAAGTGAAATATGTTTACAGGAATGGCCATTCAATATAAAATTTGAAAATTATGTAAATAAAAACTTGTGACCATCTGCTCTTGGTTTTTCCCAATAAGGATAGACCTTAATGCAAGGGTTAATAGCCTTATTAAACCATGTAGGCCTTCAGACAATAACTTATAAGGTCTTTGGATTGGGGTAATGTCTAAAATTATGGTCTGTGAAGAATCAGTAGATATTCCATAAGACCTGTAATATGTATTGCTTGTTACCATGTTTTAATATTAACTAGGTCACTCAAGATTTAAGTAATATAATGTGTACGAAAAGAATGTTGTAATAGTAATTATACATCATTAGTATGCACATCCATGGGTGTGTGGATCATTAATTTATTATTACACAGAACCCATAATCCTCTTGACATGTACTAGGATAATTTGCCCAAAGGATAACATATATTGTATCTCATTTCATATTTTTATACATCCACAATTTGGCAACACATTATGTGTAGTTATACATGAGGATATTTAAACATTTTATTAATTTTTCATTGACCTCAGTGAATAGTAGATTGTAAGGCCATTTCACACTCTTCTACTCAACATTGGGTCTTGTTCGTTATATCTCGTTAATTAGGATTTAATCTTTGAGGAAGCTTTAGCTTATATGTTAAGAATATGTCCAACAACATTAATACATTTACAATACAAGTTCTGGAGCTCTACTATCAATATTAACCAAATTAACTCTCCCATTTCTAGGGTCTTGTCCTTATGAACTAGAATTAGAGAAACCATATGTGAACTTCACGAAATGTAAACCAAGATGTCATCCTAATGGTTACTCATACCTCTAGTGTTATTTTGAACTAAATGATTTCATGACATCTTAATAAAACAAGTTGGTTTTATGCATAACGAAGATAAATTATACATGTATGCATGATTTGTGCACTAAAATTCCAAAGCATCTCATGGAGACATATGAAATACATAAGTAAGTAAATTTCTACACTAACTTAATAAGAAAGAAGTACCCTTCATGTGGACAAAATTTGGCATCCAATACAAGGTATGTGTTTCATATGTACAAGGAGGCTAAAACAATAGACTAATTATTAAGTAGCATTAATATATAGAAAATTCATGTCCATGGGATTTTGGATAGATTATGACATGTGCTCTATTAAGGCACACCTTCATGTGAAGTCACCAACTCAATTCCCCATCCCAATT
>APFE031550600.1:0-19509 GCA_000404065.3 Pinus taeda
CTTTCCTGTGAAAATCAAATTAGCAAAATTTCCTAGTGTTCCATTGGGCATGGAGTCTACTTTTCTTACACTAAATTGATAAAACAAAATATTTACAACTTTAAGGCCAAAATACCTTAAACAACATAAATTTTCAGAAAACACCCATTAACTGGGCCATCAAAAACTACCTCTCCTCCCATACTTTTCAGGATGAATGTGTTGTTCCCTTGAATCTGAGAAATGATAAAAGGCCCTGTCTAGAAAGCATCAAACTTCCCATGATTGCCTTTCTTTTCCTTTAGTGCATCCCACTTCAGAACCAAGTCTCCAACCTGAAAATTATGTGCTTTTGTCCCTTTGTCAAAAGCTTCCTTGATCTTTTTCTGATGTGCTGCAACTTTTTCATCTAGTTGTTCTCTGATTTGGTGTAACTCAGCTAAATCCGTGATCCCTTTTGCCATGTCTTCTTCCTCATTCTGTTATTGTTGCAGGAACTTTGCCACAGGGAGAGTTAACTAAATTGGGAACACAGCCTCAGTGCCATACACCAGCTTGAATGGAGAATTCCCTGTGGATTTCTTAACGGTCACTCTGTCAGCCAATAGTGCATACTTGAGCTTAGAATCCCAATTCTTTTTGTTGTCCTCCAACAGCTTTTTCATTATCCTTATCAGGCTTTTGTTAGAGGATTCTGCTAGACTATTGCCTTGAGGGTAAGAGGAGGTGGAATGAAATAGCTTAATGCCCATTGAATTGCACATTTCCACCAATTCTTTTGCCCTGAAGGCTGTTGCATTGTCTATGACAAATTTATGTGGACAACCAAATCTGGTAAAGATATGCTCTGTCAAAAACTTCATGACCACATTATGATCAGCCTTTCTAGTCGGGATTGCTTCAATCCACTTAGTGAAATAATCAGTGGCTACTAATATCCATCTATGCTGGCCACTGGAATGTGGATTGATTTCTCCAATGAAATCCAAGCCCCACTACTGAAGAGGTCCTTTTGCATGTATTGGTTTTAAGGGTAGAGACTTCAACTGTTGTTTCCCTTCAAATCTTTGGCACCTGTCACAAGATTTAACAAATGAAAAGATATTAGAAAATAAGGTGGGCCAATAGTACCCAACTCTGAGGATCTATGGGCAGTGGTTTTCCAATAATGGTGTCCTCCACACACGTTGGAATGAAACTACTGCATAACCTCCATTGGTTGTTCTTTGTCCAGACACCTCAAAAGCATTCTAGATGGATCCCTCCAGTAGAGTAGATTTTCATTAATGCAATATTTAGCTGCCCTAAGCTTAATATTTCTGGCTTGACTTGTGCTTAAGCTTGGAGAGATTTCTAGCTTCAGCAAGAATTTAACTATTGTAGAGTACCAATCACAAGAAGCTAGATTTTCTGCCGCCGACTATTTTCTCTCTGGTTCAACTGCTTCCTCTTCTTCTACTCGACCCTTTTCTGCATCTGTGCTTATGAGATTTATGTCCAATGTTCTGCAATTTTCTTCAGCTAACAGTTTGGTAAGGCCCTGACCTTTGACCAGCTTGGTGGGCTTCAGTTCTATATTAAACTTAATCAACTTTGCAATCCATTTAGCCCTTCTTCCATTAGCATCAGGCTGTGTTAAGACGTCTTTTATTGCAGTAGAATGCACATATGCAATTATCTTGGAATGCAGAATATAAATTCTGAAAGCTTTCAAGGATTTGATAAGAGCATATGCTTTTTTTTCAATAATATCATACCTTAGCTCAGCATCCCTTAAGGTTTTGTTGAAAAATGCCACCGGATGCTCTGAGCCTTCTTCATCTGCTTGCAATAAAACTACTGCAAGGGTGTCGTTAGAGGCAAAAGAAAATATATGGAACTCCTTGCTGTAATCTCGACTGATTAAAGTGGGAGCCTCCATAATAGCCTTTTTAATGGACTCAAATTATTTTCTTTTTACATCAGTCCATTTGATCTCTGACCCCTTCTTCAACATGGAGGTAATATGCTTCACATGTTCTGCAAAATTTGGGATAAACCTCCTCACAAAATTAATCTTTCCTAGAAAGGACTGGATATCCTTCTTTGATCTTGGGACAAACAAATTCTGTATTGCTCTTACTCTTTCTGGGTCAATTCGAAAACTTGTAGCAGAAACAATATGCCCCAATAACTTACCTTCTTCTAAAGAAAACTGTGATTTTTTAGGATTGACTGAAATCCCAAAATTTCTGCACTTTAGGAATACTTTCCTCAAATGTTGTAAATGGTCTTGATGGGTGCTGGAGTACACTGTTATATCATCAAGGTAGATAAGGAAAAATTTATCCTTCTCTCCCACAAATGCTATATCCATAACTCTCTGAAAGGTGGCTCCATCATTCATCAGCCCAAAAGGCATCTTGGAATACATAAAGGTGCCCCAAGGAGTGGTAAATGAAGTCTTCTCCTGATCATCTAGATGCATAGAAACCTGATTATACCCTGAAAATCCATCCAGGAAAGACATCTCTTTGGCTCCTGAGACCTTCTGCAGCAAGTGCTCCATCTTGGGTAGAGGATAATTGTCTTTCTTGGAGCATTTATTTAAGTTTCTGAAATCAACACAAAGTCTGATTTCTCCACTTTTCTTCCTCACCACTACTAGGTTGGCTACCCACTTGGAATATCTGAGAGGGACTATGATTTTGGAAACCAACAACTTTTTTATTTCTTTTTCAATCAGAGGGAGGAGCATAGGATTTATTGGTCTCAACTTCTGTTTGAAAGGTATGGTGCCTTTCTCTAAAGGGATTTTATGCTGGATGATATTCTTATCATATGTTTTCAGGTCACTATATTCCCATGCGAAGACATCATCAAATTGCTTCATTAATTTGCAATATTCAGAAATTTGGCCAGCACATAGATGAGAAGACAGATTTATGTATCTAGGCTGACCTGGACCCCCTATATCATGCTCACAGACTGCACATTGATCTTCTTTTGGGGAAACCTTATAAGGTACATCGTTTTGGTCAAACAATCTTTCTAGAGGAATTAGACCCTTAGGAATATGATTGCTGGGAAGCTGGACAATGCTATCTTTGCCAATTTTGTTTCTAAGCTGCGATTGGGGGCTTTCTTGCGAGGCTTCATTCTCTTGGTCAATTTGCATTTCAGAAAATTCATCAATGACTTGCAAGAATCTATTCACTTCATCATCATCATCAAAAACCTTCCAATGGTGGACATTATCAGGCAAGGATGGTGTATACTTCATTTAGACTTCATAAACTAGTCTAGGAGGCATGGGAGGGATAAACATGCTAGCAGACACAGTAAGGTAATCAACAAGCTGATTTTTGGCTCTAGGGATATATGCAATACATAAATTATCAAAAGAATCTTTGAGTTTCCATACCTCATCTCTGTATGCTTTCATCCTTGGGTGCTTTGCTTGAAATGTTCTATTTACTTACTGAATGATCAGATCAACATCTACAAACACCTTTATGCTTCTGATTCCTCTGTCTTTAGCTGCACTAAGGCCCAATATCAAAGCCTCATACTCTGCTATATTGTTAGTGACTTGAAAAGCCAGCTTAAAAGACAGATGTGTGCATTCTTCTTCTGGAGATATCAACACCACCCCTGCTCCTGCAGTCTCCCTAGAACATGCTCCATCAAAGAACATCTCCCAAATCTGACTTCCTTGCTCCTCCTCAGCCTGAACAGTCGGTTTCTTGAGCTACAACAAGGCCTTCTGAGATTCTTCAATTTGGAGGATACATGCTCCAAAATCAGTGTCCACCGCATAAATTGGATGATTAGAAGGATTCTTCTCATCACTGATGATATATGCCGGCTGTGTTTCTCTATGCAATCTCCTGCTTTCTCCTCCAAAAACTGGGATAGTGGCATAAGATAGGTCATTTTGCAATGTCCCACCTAGTCTCTTAATCCACCCTCTGGACAACAGCATGCCAAACTCAGGAGGGACATCTTCTACCACAATATCCATCCTTATGCTCTTCATGGGCAGCTGAGTTAGGGTAATGGCTAAACCTTTAATCAATCCCAGACATTTCACCTTTCTTGAATCAAATGAGAATAGGTCATGATATGGTCTGGTGATGTCAAGGCCTAACTCTTCCATGACAGTTTTAGGCATCAGCTTGTGACTGGCCCCTGTATCCAGTAGGCAGTTGTGGAGAATTTTGTCATGAATGGTCAAGGAGACATAAAAATATGGAGAATTATCATTAACAGGTTTAGTCATTAGACTTAGCACAACTGTAGGCCTATCGTTTTGCAAATTGATAGAGGCAGTGGCGGTTTGTGTGGTTTTAAGCTCAAGAGCTTCAAGGATAGGCTTTCTAAACACTTCACTCTTCACAAGTTCTATCAGAGGCACATATATTTTTAACTTCTAAACTTTTGATTCAAAGCTAAAAGAGGGAGGTAACTTGTCAGTACCTTTTAGCTCTTGAACTGGTGATTTGAGGATGACTGGATCAGCTACTGATCTTCTCTGTCTGCTATTCTGTGACTCTGTTTGGACAACAACTCTTTGGGCAAGATTCTCCTTGAAATTATTTGCATTTGACCTTAGATTATATCTTTGCTACTCCTTAGTTTGTAGAACAACCTCTTTGTCCCACCTTTGGCTATCTTGTTCCTGCAACAAGGATTCTTCATATGCAGCCAATTTCAAAAAGGTAGCACTGCCTTTATATTCCATATAATGGATTTCATCCTCATCTTCAATCTGTTCCTCCTCCATGACTACATTCTGGAAAGGAGCTTTAACTCTTTGATCCTCGTTAGTTTCTTTACCCTTCTAAATGGTTTGTAATTGTTCATTTGATCTTCTGAATGGATTTGGATTTCTTGGAGCAAATGTATTTGGGAGCCTTGCTTTCCCAAAGTTCTGCTCAACCTCCAGCTTGGATATTTTAGCAGCCAATTACTCGATCATTCTAGTTACTTTATCAAATATGGGATCTGAAGATGAAGCACAGGAAGAAGAAGCCTCACCTCTCTGCCTCCTTCTATCAACATAATTTTTGAGCTTTTCTGCAGCCATAATGTAAGATTCTACCTCTAGTGTTGCATCCTGCATTTCAGCCAGGGTAGCACATCTTCTTTCTCTCAGTAGCAAATAGAAATCAGAGTCAAAGGCACTGGCATAGGAAAGTTTGGCAGAGGTGGGGGTAGGCTTTACCTCAGCTAGTATCTTACTATACATATGATTGCATCTTTTATTAAAATCGGGCAAGGATTCCCCATTTTCCTTCTTCAGGTTTCCAAACTCCGTATGATAGTATAGCAGATCCTTCCTATCTCGCCAATGTTTTAGGAATTTATCATCTAAAGCTTCGATATCTGCTATAGATCTTGGGGCTTGTTCTCTGAACCATTTTCTAGCCTCCCCATCTAGGCTCTGGACAAAGACTCTCATCCACACATCATCTTCACTAATATCTAGATTATTAGCATAGCTATAGAATGACTCAAGGTGTTTTCAGCAGTGACACCTTCAGTCCCAGTGAACTTAGGCATATACTTATGATATTATCTAGTGGGCATAAGATTCAAAGGAGCAGGCAGTATTAGAGGTCCATACCTAGCAGCTATGATTCTTTCCATTGGTGGGTGCTTGCGGACTTGCCATGACTGGAGTATGTGGAAGGATACCGGAAAATGGAGTAGTATGAAGCAATGTAATGGATGATAAAGACAAAGGGATATTATGGATTGTATGGGATGCTTTCTTTGGACTTAGATACAAAGGGGAACTAAATGAGAAAGGAGCTTTATAAATCTCTTCAGCTGATTTTTGACTACTAGTACTAGGTTCTAGATCCTCAAACTGTGTATCTTACCTTAAAAACTTCTCATGTAGAGAAAAATAAGATTTCTTGGGCTTACCTGATCCTAATGCTCCTTTCTATGTTTTCTTCGGGTTAACAATCTTCTTAGGGTTAGGCACTGGAATAGCTGGTGATTTCTGAGGATTTCCTCAAGTGTGACTCACAAACTACACCAGAACTGTAACGTGGAGTCGCCAAAGGTTGGTCTTCCTCCAGTGGAGTTGCCAGATAGATGATTACAACCAAAAATGTGCCCAGACTTTGTCTATTATCAAAATATGGAACTGTATCGTTCTCCCAGGGAAGCTGAGCTTTAATCTCCTCTCCCCGACAACGACACCAATTATGTTAGCACTCTAGGAAACTCTCCTAGGTTGCAGCTCGGAGATGCTTGGTAACATATAATCTTCAATATTGTTCTCTGAACTATTGAAATGAAAGATGGTTTGGATCAAGCCAGAAAAACATTTCAACTCTGTTTTTACTTAAGACATGCATGAACACCCTCAACTTTACAAGGCTTTAGACCACTAATGCTCAATAGTTTGTAGATTAGGTGAATATGGAGAATACTGACCACATCAGCAGATGCACAAGACTATGTGATGGCCATCTATAACCAGTAAAAAGGTCTGCAAATCTATTTCCTAAGACACAGATAGGATGACAGCTCTCTGGCACTAAATAAACAGAAACTTGCATAACACATTTAATGATACATACTAGACTTCAACGCAGAGGTGAGATGACAACCCCTCTAATGCTAAATATCAAGAGCACATGAACAAATGCATAACAGGCACAACCTAGAATGGAATAGAAATGGAAATTGAACATATAACAGTAAAATAAGCTTATACTGCTAGAATGAAGATGAGAAGCTTGAGTAGCAAAGTCTCAATAGTATCCATAAGTTGAACCTTTGTTACATGTAGTTTTCTACCTTTTATAGGCCCTTTACAATGCTCCTCAGCTCTCTAGAAGGCTCAGAGTCTTAAACTTGTCTGATTTGTCCCTTAACTGTTTGCTTCCCTCAATAGACAGGCATGACACGAAGGTTTTCTTCTTCTGACATAGGAATAACCATATTCAGATATTTTGGGAAGCCTGCTGTGATGCCTGGGGGCTCTCTCGTGTCAAATATGCCCCATCATGTTTGTTAGGATGACTATTGTTCTGGAAAGACTGCTAATGCTCCATGAATTCGTTTGATTTGGGTTGTGGCATGCAATGGCCCTTCTCTTTCCTTTTCCGGGCTCTGTTTGCTGGCCGTTGTCTTTCTGCTGAACCCTTCTTCTGGTATGTAACATGACTGCAAGACTTCTTTAAGGATGGCTTGCCGCCTGAATCTGCAATGGAGTGGCTATCGTGCCTATGAAATCCCTGCACCAGTCCCTTTCAGATGATAGCCACAAATGTTTTTCTGTTGTTGTTGCTGTTTGGGTCATAACCAACGAAAAAGATGCTATACTGCTAAATCCCGCCCTTTTTTGCCTCTTTCTGACTTCAAAAGCCCTCAAGTATGGTTTAATTTTCCATCGGGTCCGCCCTTGGGTCGCTGTTGCAGATCGCACTTGGTAACTGATTGCTCTGTCCTTCGGGTGTATGATACAGGTCAAAGGCATAAGGATAGCATGGCGGATGCATGAGCAGTCTGGGGATTAGACATCAGCCGTTGGATCAAGTGAACGGATGACAAAGATCTATTGGCAAGAGAAATCAGGCGGAAGTGGTAAGCGAAATTGATCACACCACTTTTGGGAGGAGAGCGGTAAACGTACAATGGCCAGCGATCCCATTTAGGCGATGACACGTGGCAGATGTGACAGGAGGAACACTGCTTTCCCTGTGAGTTAATGCGCGGGTGGTTAACGGGATCGGGAGGAGCGAATGTCGTTGGATCTTATCGGGATTGATCAGACATCGGAGGACTGATTGCAATATCGCATTGGTGGAAGTCAGGGGCATAGCCTTTATACATGGATGAGATTTGCCGATTGCGATGAGGAATTAAAGCGCCAAGTCATATGGTTAGGTCTTATGGAAGCGTTGCGCTTCGTGCTTAAGGGCTGGGGGTGAAAAGGGGCTTTGTTGGATTTCAGAGGGATTATTCGGGGAATGGAGAGGTTTAAGGAGGAAAAATAGAGATAGCGGGGCTATGGAGTATAAGGAAAATGAGGGAGAAGGAGGAAAAGACTACTGCAATCTGCCCTTTTTGCATAAACACATGGCTGAGTTGATATTTGGTCCTCCAAATGCTGAAGTATGTAGCAGAGCTAACACTGGCTCCTTCTGGGGATGAGATTCTCCCTGTGAGGTCTCAAGAACTGCAGATCAATGCCTTTCCTGTGAAAAACAAATTAGCAAAATTTCCTAGTGTTCCATTGGGCATGGAGTCTATTTTGCTTACACTAAACTGATAAAACAAAATATTTACAACTTTAAGGCCAAAAGACCTTAAACAACATAAAGTTTCAGAAAACGCCCATTAACTGGGCCATCAAAAACTACCTCTCCTCCCATACTTTTCAGGATGAAGGTGTTGTTCCCTTGAAACTGAGAAATGATAAAAGTCCCTGTCGAGAAAGCATCAAACTTCCCATGATTTCCTTTCTTTTCATTTAGTGCATCCCACTTCAGAACCAAGTCTCCAACCTGAAAATTATGTGCTTTTGTCCCTTTATCAAAAGCTTCCTTGATCTTTTTCTGATGTGCTGCAACTTTTTCATCTAGCTATTCTCTGATTTGGTGTAACTCAGCTAAATCAGTGATCCCTTTTGCCATGTCTTCTTCCTCATTCTGTTCTTGTTGTAGGAACTTTGCCACAGGGAGAGTTAACTGAATTGGGAACACAACCTCAGTGCCATACACCAACTTGAATGGAGAATTCCTTGTGGATTTCGTAACGGTCACTCTGTCAGCCCATAGTGCATACTTGAGCTTAGAATCCTAGTTCTTTTTGTTATCCTCCAAAATCTTTTTCATTATCCTTATCAGGCTTTTGTTAGAGGATTCTGCTAGACCATTGCCTTGAGGGTAGTAGGAGGTGGAATGAACTAGCTTAATGCCCATTGAATTGCACATTTCCACCAATTCTTTTGCCCTGAAGGCTGCTGCAGTTTCTGTGACTAATTTATGTGGACAACCAAATCTGGTAAAGATATGCTCTATCAAAAACTTCATGGCCACATTATGATCAACCTTTCTGGTCGGGATTGCTTCAATCCACTTGGTGAAATAATCAATGGCTACCAATATCCATCTATGCTGGCCACTGGAATGTGGATTGATTTCTCCAATGAAATCCAAGCCCCACTGCTGAAAAGGTCCTTTTGCATGTATTGGTTTTAAGGGCAGGGACTTCAACTGTTGTTTCCCTTCAAATCTTTGGCACCTGTTACAAGATTTAACAAATGAAAAGACATTAGAAAATAAGGTGGGCCAATAGTACCCAACTCTGAGGATCTTATGGGCAGTGGTTTTCCAATAATGGTGTCATCCACACACGCTGGAATGAAACTACTGCATAACCTCCATTGACTGTTCTTTGTCCAGACACCTCAAAAGCATTCCAGATGGATCCCTCCAGTAGAGTAGATTTTCATTAATTCAATATTTAGCTTCCCTAAGCTTAATAGTTCTGGCTTGACCTGTGCTTAAGCCTGGAAGGATTTCCAGCTTCAGCAAGAATTTAACTTTTGCAGAGTACCAATCACAAGAAGCTAGATTTTCTGCCACCGACTGCTTTCTCTCTGGTTAAACTGCTTCCTCTTCTTCTGCTCGACCCTTTTCTACATCTGTGCTTATGAGATTTATGTCCAATGTTCTGCAATTTTCTTTAGCTAACAGTTTGGCAAGGCCCTGACCTCTGACCAGCTTGGTGAGCTTCAGTTCTATATTAAACTCAATCAACTTTGCAATCCATTTAGTCCTTCTTCCATCAGCATCAGGCTGTGTTAAGACATCTTTTATTGAAGCAGAAGGCACATATGCAATTATCTTGGAATGCAGAATATAGATTCTGAAAGCTTTCAAGGACTTGATAAGAGCATATGCTTGTTTTTCAATAATATCATACCTCAGCTCAGCATCCCTTAAGGTTTTGCTGAAAAATGCCACCATATGCTCTGAGCCTTCTTCATCTACTTGCAATAAAACTGCTGCAAGGGTGCCATTAGAGGCAAAAGAAAATATATGGAACTCCTTGCTGTAATATGGACTGATTAAAGTGGGAGCCTCCATAATAGCCCTTTTAATGGACTCAAATGATTTCCTTTTTACATTAGTCCATTTGATCTCTTACCCCTTCTTCAACATGGAGGTAATATGCTTCACATTTTCTGCGAAATTTTGGGATAAACCTCCTCACAAAATTAATCTTGCCCAGAAAGGACTAGATATCCTTATTTGATCTTGGGACAGACAAAGTCTATATTGCTCTTACTCTTTCTGGGTCAATTCGGACACCTGCAACAGAAACAATATGTCCCAACAGCTTACCTTCTTCTGAAGCAAACTGTGATTTTTTAGGATTGACTGAAATCCCAAACTTTCTGCACTTTAGGAATACTTTCCTCAAATGTTGTAAATGGTCTTGATGGATGCTAGAGTATACTGTTATATCATCAAGGTAGATAAGGAAAAATTTATTCTTATCTCCCACATGCTATATCCATAGCTCTTTGAAAGGTGGCTTCAGCATTCATCAACCCAAAAGGCATCTTGGAATATATAAAGTTGCCCCAAGGAGTGGTAAATGCAGTCTTCTCCTGATCATCTGGATGCACAACAACCTGATTATACCCTGAAAATCCATCCAGGAAAGACATCACTTTGGCTCCTGAGACCTTCTGCAGCAGGTGCTCCATCTTGGGTAGAGGATAATTTCCTTTCTTGGAGAATTTATTTAATTTTTTGAAATCAACACAAAGTTTGATTTCTCCACTTTTCTTCCTCACCACTACTAGGTTGGCTACCCACTTGGAATATCTGAGAGGGACTATGATTTTGGCAATCAACAACTTTTTTATTTCTTTTTCAATCAGAGGGAGGAGCATAAGATTTATTGGTCTCACCTTCTGTTTGCATTTGACCTCAGATTATATCTTTGCTTCTCAGTTTGTAGAATAGCCTCTCTGTCCCACCTTTGACTGTCTTGTTCCTGCAGTAAGGATTCTTCATATGCAACCAATGTAAAAAAGGCAGCACTGCCTTTATCTTCCATATAATGGATTTCATCCTCATCTTCAATCTGTTCCTCCTCTATGACCTCATTCTGGAAAGGAGCTTTAACTCTTTGATCTTCGTTAGTTTCTTTACCCTTCTGAATGATTTGTAATTGTTCATTTGCTCTTCTGAATGGATTTGGATTTCTTGGAGAAAATATATTTGGGAGCCTTTCCTTCCCAAAGTTTTGCTCAACCTCCAGCTTGGATATTTTAGCAGCCAATGACTCGATCATTCTAGTCATTTTATCAAATTTGGGATCTGAAGATAAGCAGAGAAAGAAGAAGCCTCGCCTCTCTGCCTCCTTCTATCAGCATAAGTTTTGAGCTTTTCTGCAACCATAATGTTAGATTCTACCTCTAGGGCTGCGTCCTGCATTTCAGATAGGGTAGCACATCTTCTTTCTCTCAGCAGCAAACAAAAATTAGAGTCAAAGGCACTGGCATAGGCAAGTTTGGCAGAGGTGGGGGTAGGCTTTACGTCAGCTGGTATCTTACTATACATATGATTGAATCTTTTATTAAAATCGGGCAAGGATTCCCCATTTTCCCTCTTCAGGTTTCCAAACTCCGTATGATAGTATAGTAGATCCTTCTTATCTCCCCAATGTTTTATGAATGTATCATCTAAAGCTTCGATATCCACTATAGATCTTGGGGCTTGTTCTCTGAACCATTTTCTAGCTTCCCCATCTAGGCTCTGGACAAAGACTCTCATCCACACATCATCTTCACTAATATCTAGATTATCAGCATAACTATAAAATGACTCAAGGTGTTCTTTAGCAGTGACACCTTCAGTCCCAGTGAACTTAGGCATATACTTATGATATTCTCCAATGGGCATAAGATTCAAAGGAGCAGGCGGTATTAGAGGTCCATACCTAGCGGCTATGATTATTTCCATTTTGGTGGGTGCTTGCGGACTTGCCATGACTGGAGTATGTGGAAGGATACTGACATATGGAGTAGTATGAAGCAATGTAATAGATGACAGAGATAAAGGGATATTATGGATTGTATGGGATGCTTTCTTTGGACTTAGATCCAAAGGGGAAATAAATGATCAAGGAGCTTTATAAATCTCTGTAGTTGATTTTTCACTATCAGTACTAGGTTATAGATCCTCAAACTGTGTATCTTAAACTAAAAAATTCTCATGCAGAGACAAAAAATATTTCTTGGGCTTACCTGATCCTGATGCTCATTTCTGTGATGTTTTCTTCGGGTTAACAATCTTCTCAAGGTTAGGCACTAGAACAACTGGTGATTTCTAAGGATTTCCTCGAGTGTGACTCACAAACTGCGCCAGAACTGTAACATGGAGTCGCCAAAGGTTGGTATTCCTCTAGTGGAGTCGCCAGATAGATGATTACAACCAGAAATGTTCTCAGACTTTGTCTATCATCAAAATTTGGAACTGTGTCGTTCTCCTAGGGAAGCTGAGCTTCAATCTCCTCTCCTCAGCAACAATGCCAATTATGTTAGCACTATAGGAAACTCTCCTAGGTTGCAGCTCGGAGATGCCTGGTAACATATAATCTTCAATATTGTTCTCTGAACTATTGGAATGAAAGATGGTTTGGATCAAGCCAGACAACCATTTCAACTCTATTTTTACTCAAGACATGCATGAACACCCTCAGCTTTACAAGGCTTTAGACCACTAATGCTCAATAGTTTGTAGATTAGGTGAATATGGAGAATACTGACCACACCAGTAGATGTAAAAGACCATGTGTTGGATGGCTGCAACCTATAAAAAGGTCTACAAATCTATTTCCTAAGGCACAAACAGGATGACATCTCTCTGACACTAAATAAACAGAAACCTGCATAACACATTCAATGATACATACTAGACTTCAACATAGAGGTGGGATGACAACCCCTCTAATGCTAAATATCAAGAGCACATGAACAAATGCATAACAGGCACAACCTAGAATAGAGTAGAAATGGAAATTGAACATATAATAGTAAAATAAGCTTATATTGCTAGAATGAAGATGAGAAGCTTGAGTAGCAAAGTCTCAATAGTCTCTAGAAGTTGAACCTTTGTTACATGTAGTTTTCTACCTTTTATAGGCCCTTTACAATGCTCCTCAGCTTTCTAGAAGGCTCAGAGTCTTAAACTTGCCTGATCCGTCCCTTAACTGTTTGATTCCCTCAATAGGCAGGCATGGCATGGAGGTTTTCTTCTTCTGACAGAGGAATAACCATATTCAGATATTTTGGGAAGCCTGCTCTGATGCTTGGGGGCTCTCTCATGCCAAAGAAGCCCCATCATGTTTGTTAGGATGACTGCTGCACTGGCAGGACTTTTAATGCTCCATGATTTCGTTTGATTTGGATTGCAGCGTGCAATGGCCCTTCTCCTTCCTTTTCCGGGCTCTATTTGCTGGCCGTTGTCTTTCTGCCAAATCCTTCTTCTGGTATGTAACATGACTGCAAGACTCCTCTAAGGATAGCTTGCCGCCTGAAATTGTAATGGAGTGGCTATCGTGCCTATGAAATCCTTGCAGCAGTCCTTTTCAGATGATAGACACGAATGTTTTTCTGTTGTTGTGGCAGTTTGGGTTATAAACAACGAAAACACTACTATATTGCTAAACCCCTCCTTTTTCTGCCTCTTTCTGACTTCAAAATTCCTCAAGTATGGTTTAATTTTCCATCGGGTCTGCCCTTGGGTCATTGTTGCACATCGCACTTGGTAACTGATTGCTCCATCCTTCGGGTGTATGGTACAGGTAAAAGGCATAAGGATAGCATGGTGGATGCATGAGTAGGCCGGGGATTAGACATCAGCCGTTGGATCAAGTGAACAAACGTCAGAGATCTCTTGGCGGGAGAAATTGGGTGGAAGTGGTAAGCGGAATTGATCGCACCGCTTTTGGGAGGAGAGTGGTAAACGTATAATGGCCAGCAATCCCATTCAGGCAATGACACGTGGCAGATGTGACAGGAGGAAAACTGCTTTCCCTGCAAGTTAATGTGCGGGCGGTTCGCGGGATCGGGAAGAGCCAATGCCATTAGATATTATCGGGATTGATTGGACAGTGGAGGAGCGATCGCAATATCGCATCGGTGGAATTCAGGGGCGTAGCCTTTATACATGGATGCGATTTGCCGATTGCGATGAGGAATTAAAGTGCCAAGTAATATGGTTGGGTCTTATGGAAGGCTTGCGCTTCGTGCTTAAGGGCTGGGCTTGAAAAGGGGCTTTATTGGATTTCGATGGGATTATTTGGGGAATGGAGAGATTTAAGGAGGAAAAGCAAAGAGAGCAGGGCTATGGAGTATAAGGAAAATGAGGGAGAAGGAGGAAAAGACTACAACAATCTGCCCTTTTTGCATAAACACATGGCTGAGATGATATTTGGTCCTCCAATTGCTGAAGTATGTAGCATAGCTAATAATCATCATGAAGGGTTGGGAGGTTTTGCAAGGTAATAACTTTCATCAGGTCATTGGCTACTAGGTCCACTATGGGATATTCCAACATTGAGGTCTACCCTTGAGGTTGTTGATTTGCCATTTGGTTGAAAATATGCCAATATCCTTCCGGCACTTTAGGGGGTGCTATATGATTAAGTGGAGTATTCTCAATTTGAAGTGGTTTTGTGGGTTTTGAGGTGCTATTGGATTAGTGGAGTATATACGCGATCACCCAACTCTGTGGGAAGGTTTCCATGGTTTCTTGGCCATACATAAGGCATGGAAAGATGACCAAGTATTGATATGCCTTCTACAATATCTTCATCTTGAACACCTGGTTGCGTGTCATCTTGAATTTATCCGATTCCTTCACCAAGTTCTTCAATATATCTCTAGAGTTGGCATTGCTGCTGGGTAGGCTGAAGGGAGTCTCCATGGAGATCACGGGCTTCGACATATGATACATCTGTTCATAATCTTGTGCCCTAAAGGTAGTAATCTCCATCCCACTGATACTTCTCAATGTCATCGTTTCAGGATCAATGTGCAAGATGACCAAATGTATAATGTCCGTGCATGGGAGCACAGGATACCTGCATGAAATCTGGTACAAGATGGACTTGTGGATGTTCACATAGACTTGGTGATCTTTGAGGTCTTCCCCAAATGTGCATACAAATGCATCATTAACCTCTTGCCATTTTAGCTTGATGTCCTTGTCTACATTTAGCTTGGTGTCTTCATAGATCGAAAACTTGTAGACACTCTAGTTGCACTTCCATCAGTGTCCTTTGATCCTGCTCTTTTGGAGGCCATTGATTCTGAACTGCTAAGAGGTGGGAAAACACCTGCTAGATTTGGAGACATAGCGACATGCATGGCAAGAAATCTGTCAGCTAAAACCAAAGCAAACTTGAGGAATGACATGCAACATACCTGGGGATTGATTGGTAAGGATTGTGCAATTTTTCTTGGGAGGCTGGAAGACTGGCTTCCAAAATTATGCAAAAGGTAGTTTGGGTTGTCTAAGAGGCTGACTGGCTGCTGGAATTGTGCAATGCACAATCCAGGTTGGCCTACTGGCTGCTGGAATTGTGCAATGCACAATTTCAGCTGTCAATGGTTGTAGGCCCAATGACTGCATTGCACAATTTTCTGGGGCCAGCAGTTAGTGTCCCTTAGAATTGCGTAATGCAATACTGGAGGATAATCACTAGGTAGAAATGCACATTTTCTGATAGGAAGAGAGAACCTTCCCTCTCAGGATTGCGCAATGCTGTCTTGGTGAGGCAGAGTTTGGGCCAAGGCTTCCTAGACCCGCCGATGGGTAACTGAAAGAAAATGTGAATGTGAATGCATGATGATACTGAGTGTAAAAATGAGTGAATGGTCGTGCATGAAAATAGTGAATGAAAGATTCAGAAAATGGAACAACATGCATGTGGGTGAAGTGAGTCGCTGAATCGGTGATCGTTCGTGCAAAATAGTTTCATACATGTGAAAACAGTGAGATGCTAATGAAAACTGAAATGGTGCTAGTATAAGACAGTATGCATGTAAATGACAACAAGTGTTCATAGAAATCAAGAAAATAACAATCACATAAGAAAGACACAAAAAGTGACAGAAATGCTGCAAAAGACAAGTTAAGTCGACTTACCCAGAAATAACTAAGATGGACGTGTTGAAGACTGCTGGATTTGTTGTGGGATGTCAGAGCTCCAAGAGCGATGTGAAGAAATGAATTCTAAAGCATCGAATATATAAGTTTGAGACCCATGACGTGCATGCCACAAATCTAGGAAAAAGAAACACTTGGAGGAAAGATTCTAAAACGATATTTGAATGTAACCTCCAGCTGCTAAAAATAGCTCCTTAAAATCTAGGGATGTTTTTTGCATGTTGCTTTTGCTATTCCGAGAAAAAGCAGCCCATGCATGCAAGTGAAGTTTTCTTGGTCCCGAGAGGAACTGGTCAACTCAATGGAACATGCAACAACCTGCTCAGCTAAGGGGAAAATTTGCGCATTTCTGGGAGGGAGCTTGGCTGGCTACCCAAAAGGATTGCAAAATTTCTAGGTTGAGCAGCTGACTGCTGCCCAAAATTGTGCAATTTCTGGGTTAAGCAGTACTGTTGGGAGAGATTGTGAAATTTATGGGTTGAGCAGTCATGTTGGGAGAGATTGCACTTTTTTTTTTAGTGAAGAGTGACAAGAAGACTCGCACAATTCTGGAGCCCAACAGGCTGTCAGATAGGATTGCACAGTTCTTGGAGGGAAGGCTAGTTCCCCTCCATAATTTCACAATTTCTTGAGGGAGCTGCTCAGCCTGCGACTAGACCAAGTCCGGAGAAACAACCTGTGAGGTGGATGCAAAACGTTGTCATGCACAGGCTGGCAGTTTACTAGAAAATCATTGAAGCTTGCGTACTTGACAACGCAAGACATGCTGTTGAGGAAGGTTGGTAGGGAGGCTCCAAAACGAAGCTAAGGCAAAATTCTGGAGGGTGGTTTTAGCCACTACAACAGGTCCAAACCCTCTGCTTCCTCTAATGCGTTCATACCTACAACATAAAACAGAGAAGCATATACATAGAGAATATTTCAAAGAATGTTCATATTAAACATGTTAGATGATTAAGTATAAATATATAAAGCATGATATGTTAGACATGAATTATAAAAACATGTGATCACAACATTTCAAGAAGAAGACAAAGCTTCTTTATTAACAACAACAAATAGGAGTGGAAGAATACAAATTGATCCGACCACGTGGCACCAATGAACCTTCCTCTGGATATGTCCAGCCCAAGCCTAGAATATCACCTCAATATGTGCAAAAGGATGTCATATAATGGACGATGAACATATATCCAAGGGAACAGGGTTTTCTATGACTGGGAGTGTAGGAGGTACAAGGAATATCATACTTGAGCTGGGGACAAAAGGACTATAATTTTGATATCCTCTCTCTTTCTCTATTTTAGGCCTTCTCATGAGGTGTAAAAATACCACCAAAAATAATTTGATTCAGTTAGGCCACGAGATCATGTAGGTGGGATTTCGGTGAAACTCATAAACCCCACCCGAGAAATAAGATTTTTTTCTTCTTCATATTTTAAATTATGTACGCAGGTTTGGTATTATTATACCCACGTGTACATGTGCTTTTATAAGGGTAGAGTTGTGTATGGAATTTCATTTTTTTTTTAAATTTGTGATCAAGTCAGAATGGGAAAGGGTTTCCCAAGGCCATATAAGAGCATCATAACTACAAGAGTGCCAAATAATGCTATAACATACGCCCCCTAATATATGAGGTCAGAAGGGGTACATGATGGCCGAAATGTATTAAGTACAAAGAGAGATCATTTGAGTACCAGAGAGGAGATCACCAGATTCCAACCAGCTAAATACCTTTAGAAGGAATCAGAAAGAAGACTCATGTCTAAGGCGGGCATACCCATGCTCAGAGATAATAAAGCATGTCCACTAATCAAGTACAAAGCGAATCCATCATGTATACATAAGTGCACAAAGAAGTGGAGAATACATAGTGGATCGTCTAATCATAGCCCCAAAGATGTACAACGAAGCTATGTCTCAATATCACATATATAAGAAGTGATCAATGACGCTTGAAGAATGTCTGATCACTAATACTGCATAACTGATCCTCATAATAGTACCATATCATATAGGTGGAATAGTTGCACTGCATGAAACTCGGGTACTAACATAAAAAACACTGTTGAAATGAACTACAACACATAAGGGTGACTAACTACATCGACTGAAAACTAAAAGGACTGACAAGCGAACCAGGATGCTGATACAACTCGAGGTCTTAATCGAGTGCAGATGGTACATTTCTACATGATGGGAATAAATGAGCTGAAGTCAATCGTGTGAGAAATCGTTTGATTAGTTCTCATTGATATATACCATTAACAAATGTGAGACAACTCACCGATAATGATGATGAGAGTCAAGGTACCCTAGTAAAATCTAACAAGTGCGAAACAATGTGTTGAAGTCGAATACTTGAGAAAATCTATCAATCAGGAGACATTGATGTATTCTCACTATCGATAGCGAAGGAGTTTGCCACTGATGACTGGAAACCATAAGGTACTGAGAAATTATGGCATCCCACATCAACCAGTGTGAGTGTAGTCCGCAAACCAATAATTTGGAAGAAATTGGAGGAAAAGAGATGAAGTAACCATTCCAAAGTATGTTTCTGATGTACACAAGATGTGGCTAGTGCACGATAGAAACTCTCTGAACCAACCAATAATGAAAGCTAACACAGAGGCAAGGAATCCACCAATAGGGTCAAATGAAAACCAGGTACTACACGAATCCCAATGTGTGATAATGTAAGCTGATGTTGAACAAAAGGGAAACCACTCCGTCAAAGACCCATGATACTGATCGATGCTGAGCACAAGGTCACCTATCAATGATGTAAATAGGGCTAGGGTGCGGCTCTAGGCCTACTCCTAGAGAAATTTGTTGGAGTCAATAAGAGCAGACCCACCAGTAAGAAGTCAATATGGACCTTCTTAACCAGCACAAGGGAAGGACCAAATAACTAATGTGATAGTGAAGATAACTCTGACGGACCAGGTATGGCCGAATTAAAATGAGTCAAGGGACACCGTAGAATGACCGACATAGGTTAGCTTCCCTTGAACAAAATCACAACTCACATGTGACTATAAATATCATAAACTAACTTTGTATAAGTTTGCAATGCAGGAGGCATTAAAAAACTCTCCACATGATTGGAAGAGATAACCAACCAGAGGAGGACTAACTCGATAACAAGGTTATGGATCTCCTAAAGTTAAACTAAGTCCCATCCCAAATGGAGGAAATTTTTTTTTTGAGTGCTTTGTTCAAGGGAGACATAACTGACTCTTGTTGCCATCAAGTGTGGAAGTAAGTGGAAGTAAATGTCTCGTTCCCTCTCTTTTTGGAATATATATATATATATATATATATA
>APFE031550601.1:8273-33507 GCA_000404065.3 Pinus taeda
CTTATTTCTTCCAAGGACCCAGATTAAGCAGTTGGGCTCCTTTGATTCTCTACCTATCTAAGAATCTGCCAAGATTAAGCTGTTTGAACAGATTTTCATTCTCTATATTTTAAAACAGGAAATCGAAACCTAGGGAGACCAAGATTAGGCTATTTGGACCTCCCTTTAGCTGAAAATTCTACAAAACTAGAAAGACTCTTCAAAATTGGAAAGCAATCAGATGAACTTTAGGTAGCATTCTTTCCTTGGTGACTGTTTAGAAAATATGGAGCATTGCAGCATGCAAAGTATGACATATTTGGCCTGTAAAAATGTCAATCATGAATATGAGTAACCTGCTGCAGCAGGAGGCTAACAGTGGCTCCACTTGGGCGTGGCTTTTCCTTGTGAGAAGCGAAGAACAACAGGTCAGATTGCATCGATTCCTCTGTTATTGCTCTGCTTTGAACCCCTTAGTGCTGACTGTTGGATTGATTTCAACTTTTGGACTGCTAGCAGCACTTTCCCTTAATTGTTTTACTGTTAAATTATGAAGCACCGCCTTCTTTCTTCTGCGTGCCTTGGCATTATGGTCTCTTACAACACAAAATCAAAGTGCTGATATTTACAAACGTTTTATGTACAACAAATAACACCGCCTGTTCTTTTCAGTCAAAAAGGATCATTGTAGTGCTTTAGCATTCGGCCATTGACAGGGCCTTCTTCAACTGTGCTACCATCTAGAGATCTGAGGAAATATGTATTATTTCCTTGCACAACGCTGATAGTGTATGGACCTTTCCACAGAAAATCAAATTTTGCATGTTTGCCCTTGTCCTCTCTTCGTGAGTCCCATCTTAGAACTTTGCTGCCCATCTAGGAATCTTTTGCTTTAGCCTTCTTATCAAACATCTTTTTGAGTTTTTCTTGCAGTATTTGAGCTCTATCATAGACTTGCTCTCTGGTTTGCTGAAGATGAATGGTTTGATTAACTCTTCTCTGTATGTCATTTGGTTCAGCCTGAATTTCCTGCAAAAGTTTAATAGTAGGAATGCCCAAAGATGAAGGAAATTTGGCATCCATGCCATATACTATTTCATAAGGGCTCATCCCAATGGATTTCTTGGTGGAAAGTCTATCTGCCCACAGAGCATTTGTGAGATACCTATGCCAGTTCTTCTTGTTTTCCTCCAGTAATTTCTTTATGATATTGATGAGGCTTTTGTTGGACGATTTGGCCAAGCCATTACCTTGAGGGTAGTAAGCTGTGGAGTGGCCCAAGGTAATGTGGTATTTATGGCAGAAGTTGATCATCTTTTTGGATTTGAGTAACCTGCTATAGCAGGAGGCTAACACGCCCAACCTAATATAGGGTCCAAAAACAAAATTTTATGGGCTGCTGCCCTGGACCCCATAGAGTGGGGTTACCTGCACCCCTCAAACCCCATGTGACCCATCCCACTATGCAATCAGCTTAACAAAGGGGGGGCTCCACCCCTCTTCTAACCCCCCAGTTAACTACGTGAGCTAGTTTTGGAAAGAATATAACACAACCTAACATTCTCCCACTTGTTGTTTTCTTTCCATAAGGGGCCACAAGAGAGCTAAGTCATTTATCCAGCCCTGCAGTGCCCATTGTTTCTCTACACCAAGAGAATTTCTCAAAGCTCACAGATTTTGTCAATGCATCTGCAGTATTCTTCAAAGTGTCCACCTTTACCAGCAACACCTTTTTGTCTTCTATCATATCCCTTACAAAGTGATAATGAACATCAATGTGCTTTGTCTCTGAATGATATGCAGGGTTCTTTGCCAGGAAATTTCACTTTTCCTGTCACAGTCTATCCTTATAGCTCCCTATACTAACCCCATACTTGAACACAATCTCTGCAACCAAACTTCTTCCTTGTTTGCATGAGTGGCTGCCATGTATTCTACCTCTGTAGTTGATAGTGCCACGATAGTTTGTTTCTTACTCATCCAACTGACTACACCTCCAAATAGGTTAAACATATACCCACTTGTGGATCTTCTTTGATCTAGATCTTCAGCCCAGTCTGCATCAAAAAAGCCATGAATGTCCAACACTCTGTCGAATCTTGGTCTTCCTTGGTAGCACAAACCATAATCACTAGTGCCACACAAATACCTGAAAACCCACTTCGTTGCTGTCCAATGCTACTTCCTTGGTTTTGACATAAACTTGGTCAATACTCCCACTGCATGTGCAATGTTTGGTCTAGTATAGACCATCGCATACATCAGGCTGCCGACTGCACTTGCATATGGAACATGGGACATGTCCTCTTCCTCTTCTTGTGCCTTGGGACACTGTTCAGTAGATAACTTTACGCCTACAGGAATAGGAACCTTCACCGGTTTACTATCCCGCATATTAAATCTCTGCAATATTGTCTCGACATACTTTCTTTGGTTTAACCAGAGCTTCCTCTTTTTTCTGATTTATTTTAATTTCCATGCCCAAAATATAGTTTGCAGCACCAAGATCTTTCATGTCAAATTTGGAGGACAAATGGGTCTTCAAATCCTAGATAATTTCTTTTTCATTTCCAACTAACAACATATCATCCACATACAAGACCAGATAAATAACATAGTCACCAATTAATTTAAAATACACACAGTGATATACTTTGCTTCTGGTGAAGCCAAGTCGTATAAATGTATCAAATTTCTAATACCACATCCTTGGTGACTGTTTTAACCCATAAAAAGACTTCTTTAACTTGCATACTAGTTCTTTCTTACCCTTCATTGCAAAGCCTTCAGGTTGCTTCATGTAGATTTCTTCTTCTAGATCCCTATGAAGAAATTATGTCTTCACATCCATCTGTTCTACCTCAAAATCAAAAGCAACAGCAACAGATAAAAGTAATCTAATAGAAACTACCTTGGCAACAGGAGAAAAAATATCACCAAAATCAATTCCTGGCACCTGGGAATAACTTTTTGCTACCAATCGAGCTTTGAATTTATCCATCTTTCCTTCTGCTTTTGTCTTCTTCTTGAACACCCATTTTCTACTAATGGGTTCCCTTCCAGCCAACAACTCCACCAGATCCCAAACCTCATTTTTCTGCAAAGATGCCATTTCATCAACCATGGCCTCTTTCCAAATTTTTCCATCGTCTGAATCTACTGCTTTCTTCACAATTCTAGGATCATCGTTAGTAATAGATAAAGTAAAATTTGAACAAAAAACAGATGGACTATACCTTTATGGCTGCCTTCTTTCTTGAACTGACCTTCTCATGCTCGGAGTTTGTGGCTCTTCATCTTCTGATTCCTCCTTTGTTGTAGAGTGTGATTCTTCCTCCTTTAGCTCAAACTCTATCTTCTCAAGTTCCTTTGGTTGGACTTCATGTTTAATAACATCTTTCACATCTCTGAACACAACATCTCATCTATACACAACCTTCCTTGTCATTGGGTTACAAAGCTTATAACTCTTTAAACCATCCTTATACCCAACAAAGATGGACTTTTTAGATTTACTATCCAACTTGGTTCTTTTCTCCTTTGGAACATGTACATATCCATCACATCCAAATACCCTCAGATGTGAAAGAGAAGGTTTCTTACCAGTCCATACCTCTTATGGCATCTTATCTTCCAATGTTGATGAAGGTGATTTGTTGACTAGGTAACATGCAGTCTCCACCAACTCTGCCCAGAATTATTGTCCTAACCTGGCACCACTGAACATGCTTCTTGTCCTTTCCATTAATGTCTTGGTCATTCTTTCTACAACTCCATTTTTTTGAGGTGTATATGGTGTAGTCTTCTACTATGCTATACCACACTTCTTACAAAATTCTTCATATTCCTTATTGCAAAACTCTTCACCGTTATCTATCCTCAGCACCTTTATCTTATTGTCTATCTAGTTTTCCACTAGAGCCTTATATTCTTTAAACTTGTCAAAGACTTCAGATTTATTCTTAAGGAAATATATCCATGTATTCCTTGATAAATCATCTATCAATGATACATAGTACATAGACTTACCCAGTGATGGAACCTTCATAGGTCCAAGCACATCACTGTGCACAAGTTTTTTAATATTTGTTTCGCCCTCTTACCACTAGAGGGGAAACTCACCCAATTCTTCTTCCCATATACACAATTTTAACAGAAATCAAAATCCAGAGAGCTATTACTCATACCTTCTACCATACCTTTACCATGAATTATTTGAAGGCCCTTCTCTCCAATATGTCTAAGTCTTTGATGCCACAACATGGTCTTCTCTCCAGAGACCACTAGATTTTCAGCTCCACTTTCAGGAACCATAGAATTATTGCACCCATCAACAATAGTGCTACCTTGTAGCTTGTACAGAGTTCCAATTCGAACTCCCCACATCAATACCAGTGCCCCCAAACCATCTTGCAAGTATCCTTCTTGAACACTGGTTTTACACATGCATCATCGAAATTTCTTACATCAATCAGATTTCTGGCTAATGCAGGAATATGCAGAACACCCGGAAGTGTTCTAACCCTTCCACATTACAACTTCAACTTTACTTTTCAGTGACCAATCTTACCCTTCCTATCATCCCCCAAGAAGACATCACCACCATAATATTTCTCATAATCGTAGAACCACTCTTTATGGGTAGTGAAGTGAAAGGATGCACTTGAGTCAATCAACCATGCCTCATGATCTACATGTGTACTTGAAGAAGCCAAGTACATATCCCCACCTTCATCTGAGGTGGTTTTCACCTCTGTAGAAGGACATCACAGATCCATTCCTTTAAAGACTTTAGATTTTACAGCCCTTTTTAGTGCCCTCCTTTCCACATTTCCAGCACACCACCTTTACAGGTTTTCCTAGAGATTTAGATCTCCCTCTAGATTTAGACCTCCCACTCGATGACTTATTTTTGTTTCTATTCTGGGACTGTCCTCATACAGACAAGGCATCACCATTTTGGTGCTCCATTTTTTTCCGTATCATTTCCCTCATCAACAAGGATGAGACCATTTCATCAAACTGCAAGGTAGTTGCATTGCTACCTATTGCAATAACCAGAATATCCCACGAATTTGGTAGAGAACACAAAGAAATGATGCACTTATCTTCATCTAAAATTTTAATATCAACATATAATAACTAACTTACCACAATATTAAATGCGTTTAGATGCTATGTCACTGAGTCTCCATCTTTCATCCTTAGGTTATACAACTTTTTCTGTAGGAATATTTTATTCACCAGAGACTTAGATTGGTTCAAAGTCCCTAACTTGTCCCACAAAGCCTTCGCTGTAGCTTCCTCTGATACATTCAACAATACCAAATCTAAGACACATAATCGTATTGTGCTCTTTGCCTTCCGATCCAACTTCTTCCATTCTTCATCGGACACTCTTGTTGGTTTAGTACTTGGATCTACCATGATCCAGTAATTTTTATCCACAAAGCGATCCTCCATATTGAGTTTCCACAACTCAAAGCTCTGGCCATTAAATTTCTCAATCTCTATCTTTCCATTGCTCGCCATCTTATTTCACCAATAGAATTGATCCTATAGATCTCCCACTGAATAGGGTCTACCACAGGCCCGAGCGAAACCCCTCAGCAACAAAGGCTTCCCCTTGAAGCCAAAACTACTCTGATACCAAATGTAGGTTTTAACCCCATACAAAAATTACTTGCATATGAATTCTATAAAACAGAAAATAAAAAATATGAGAGCATAACACATAAAACACATATACACAAAACTTTTCCCCTAGATCCCAAAACTAGGACTACCATATTGATTTTTCATTATGTTCTTTTCAATGTTACAATACATATTTATACATGCCGAAGCATCCAATACCATGGAACAAAAACCATCGCGTCCAAAAACATGTGTGAAAAATCATGCACAAAACCATAGGTAGGTCCACCCAACCTAATATAGGGTTTAAAAACAAAATTTTCTGGGGCACTGCCCCAGACCCCATAGAGTGGGGTTACTTGCACCCCTCAAACCCCATGTGACCCCCCACTATGCAATCGGTGTAACGAAGGGGGGGCTCCACCCCCCTTCTAACCCCACGGTTAAATACGTGGGCTAGTCGTGGAAAGAATATAACACAATCCAACACTCATTTTTGTGCGAAGATGCCATTTCATTAACCATGGCCTCTTTCCAGAGTTTTCCATCCTCTAAATCTAATTATTCCTTCACAGTGATGGGATCATCATAAGTAGCTGATAAAGAAAAAGTTGAACAGAAAGCAGACGGACTATACTTTTCTGGTTGCCTTATTTCTTGAACTAATCTTCTCACACTCAGAGTTTGTGGCTCTTCATCTTTTGATTCCTCCTTTTCTGTAGAGTATAATTCTTCCTCCTTTAGCTCAAACTCTATGTTCTCAGGTTCCTTTGGTTATAATTCATGTTTAATAACATCTTTCACCTCTCTAAACACCACATCTCAGTTGTACACAACCTTCCTTGTTACTAGGTTCTAAAGCTTATAACCCTTTAAACCATCCTTATACCCAATAAAGATGCATTTTTCAGATTTACTATCCAACTTGGTTTTTTCTCCTTTGGAACATGTACATATGCATCACATCGAAATACCCTTAGATGTGAAAGAGAGGGTTTTTTACCAGTCCATACCTCTTGTGGAGACTTATCCTCCAATGCTGATGAAGGTGATATGTTGACTAGGTAACATGCTGTCTCCACCACCTCTACCCAGAATTCATGTCCTAACCCGACACCACTCAACATGCTTCTTGCCCTTTCCATAAACATCTTGTTCATTCTTTTTGCAACTCCATTTTTGCTCATATGTGTATGGAGTAGCCTTCTCCCATGCTATACGACACTTCTTACAAAATTCTTCAAATTCCTTACTGCAAAACTTTCCACCATTATCTGTCCTCAACACCTTTATCTTCTTCTTTGTCTAGTTTTCCACCAGAGCCTTAAATTATTTAAACCTGTCAAATACTTCAGATTTCTTCTTAAGAAAATACATCCATGAATTCCCTGAGAAGTCATCTATAAATGATACATAGTACACAGACTTACCTAGTGATGGAACCTTCACAGGTCCAAACACATCACTATGCACAAGTTCTAATATCTATTTTTCCTTCTTACCACTAGAGAGGAGACTCACCTGATTCTTCTCCCCATATATAAGATTTTCACATAAATCAAAATCTAGAGAGATATTAGTCATACCTTATACCATACCTTTACCATGAATTATTTGAATGCCCTTCTCTCCAATATGTCTAAGCCTTTGATGCCACAACATGGTATTCTCTAGAGACCACTAGATTTTCTTCTCCACTTTTAGGAACCACAGAATTTTTGCACCCATCAACAACAATGCTACCTTGTAGCTTGTACAGAGTTCCAACCCAAACTCACCGCATCAATACCAGTGCTCCCTAAAGCATCTTGCAGGTATCTTTCTCGAACACTGTTTTTACACCTGCATCATCCATCTTTCTTACAGAAATCAGATTTCTAGCTAATGCAAGAATATGCGGAACACCCATAAGTGTTCTAATCCTTCCACCTTGCAACTTCAACTTGAATTTTCCACAACTAACGATTCTAGCCTTCCTATCATCCCCTATGAAGACATCACCACCATCATATTTCTCATACTCGCAGAATCACTCTCTATGGGGAGTGAAGTGAAAGGATGCACCTAAGTCAATCAACCATGCTTCATGATATACATGTGTCCTTGAAGAAGCCATGTACACATCCCCAGCTTCATCTGAGGTGGTTTTTGCCTCTGTAGAAGGAGCATCATTAGATCCCTTTCCTTTATCATGAGCTTTAGATTTACAGTCCCTTTTGTAGTGCCCCAGACCCCATAGAAGGAGATTACCTGCCCCCCTCAAACCCCCTAAACAGGTGGGGTTTCCCCAGACCCCCTGCTGCGCAATCAATGCAATAAAGGGGGGGCTCTTCCCCCCTTCTAACCGCCCGATTAACTATGTTGGCTAGTCATGGAAAGAATATAAAACAACTTAACAGGCTAACAACACCTAATTCACGCAACATTCGCTTGTGTTGGAAGATTTATGGAACTCATACCACTTGTTGGTGTCCCTCTTTTCCTTCCTATTATTCTTGGTTTACAGTTTCGAGGATTTTGTTTTTGGGGTGGGGGGGGGGTGCGTGAGCTCGATTTACCCTTGGTTCTATGGCTTGGGGGTGCCTTTTCTCTACCTTGGGTTCGCAAATCCAAAATCTCGCTTCTTCTACTCGAGATTTTGCTCAATCTTGGCAAGATATTAATATGTTTCACCAAGCGAGGAGATGTCTATTAACTCCATTTCCTCATGAATGTATTTGTGAAAAAAATCATGGTACCTAAGCACCATATTTTTCTCAAAATATTTGATACCAAAATCTGTGCGCAGGGGATGGAAAAGATTCGTTAGATTGTGCACATCTTGGTCCCTTTGTTGTTGCAATGCAGTCCATTGTATGTGGTTGTCTTCATAGATCCCTATAGGGTAATATTGGTCCATTACGGAGTCTCAGAAATAATTCCAAGTGTGTTGAGCTGAAAACAGCAAGGGTTCACTCTCATTCTTCTGCTCACAATATCTTTCCCACCAGTCCTTGACATGTGTGGCAACTTTGAGGAGTGTAAAAGTAATCTTTTCCCTATTGGAAAATTCATGAATTGAAAAATATTATTCCAAAAAATTTAACTATTTATCTATGACATTTTCATTTATCTGCCCTTCAAATATGGGGATGTCAAAGTTTACTTGTACGTTAAAGGGAGCAGTGCCTCCAAAGTTGCTTCCAGATGAAGATGTGTCTTCTGTGGGCATCCACCAAAGAATATGGGAAAATTTGTCCATCATTACGTTCCTTTATCGCTCGAGGGCTGATTCAAGCAATATTTTGAAAGGATCTTCCAGTCCCTCATATTTATTTTCTTCACCATGGGAGGTCATAGGGGTGAGTCTGGTCTTGCAAATGTTCAACTAGTTTTGGCCCTTGCAAATGTTCAACTAGTATGGGCCCTAACTCCTTATACCATAACCTCATTGGGGACATGCGCATAAAGAAAAACAAATAGCAGACCACTCTGATACCACTGATATAAATTTATGCAAGAAAATAACAGAATAAAAATATAAACATAAACATAGAGATGCAACATAAAAATATCTTCATTTGATTAATATAAAAGAATTGAAATACGCTTACATACAAAATGGAAATAAACTAGCTTGGGTGATGGTAGCTTATCTCTAAGAAAAGATGTGGTAGCTACATGCCTCTGAATTATTTTACAATGAGCCTCAAGGGCCTTTTTATTATTGAAATGCCAAGAGTCCGTGGGCCCCATTAGGGTTAGTAGGACAACAAAATTCCTGGGGTCATAACTTGGTCATATGATTTCCATTTTGTGCATATGATACCTTGTTAGAAAGATTTCTACGAGTACTACCACATTTGTGGCAGGACCTTGCAATGGCTATGAGCTTTCTGTGGACCTCAAAAAACACCTTTTAGAGGGTCAAAACAAATTCAGAACTTCAGGACTTGAAAAAATGCTAAAAATAGTTAGTTAATTGTGCTATAATAAAGGAAATTAATGAAACCAATTGGAGTTCCAGGTGGAATAGCAGGGTGGCCACCAATCTCAACCTAGATGAACATTACTTTTTAGTGCATACATGAGTTGAATGCATATCCTGTCCATCACTTCACTTCTTCATAAGTCATGGAAGGCGAATTGCATGGGAGTGGTGCCTACTTTAGGAGGATCAAAGTTTTATAAAGTGAGGTTTAATGGCCATTTTTTGGTAGAATTTGTTTGATAGTAATAAACAATGCTTCATCTCTATCTCTTCTTTACTTCTTGCCCTTCCAAATATACTATATGCAAAGTAGGTTATCGCAATATATTTATGTCACTACTTCCAAGAATATCTATGACAGAAAAAGAAAATGTTTTCTTTTGTTCAGTAATTCTAGGAATGTTTACGACGATAAAATAATATGTTTTATTTCATTGAAGATATATTTCATAAATATTGTTTTTTTTTCCCAGAAAAAAAATCAGAACTTTTTATTAAGATCGAAAAAAAGTTTTACATGCAATTGAGTCATATGCCACCACATCTGGCACAGTAGTCTGCTGTTCTGCTCAACATTTAAGGAGCTGTTCTGCTGTTCTGAAGGGCACGAAACCTTTACATTCAGCCTCCCATCGGAGGTGCAAAAAACAAAACTGAAGCATATATGAGATGCAAATAGCTGGGGTCTCCTTCACCAGAAGGAAAAACAACCCCAAAAAACAGAAAAAATATATGGCTTAAAGCCCATGAGCAGTTCCAGAATTTTATGTTTTTAAAAATGTTGCTTCTACTAGCAAGAAACTAAAGAAAAGTAATGCTGGAAAAAAACATAAATGTACATAAAATATATAATGCCGCTACAAAACTGCTGTCAAAATATTTCTGGTTGACCGATATCAAAGAAACTGTGCATATGGAGGCATATTTGATCTGACTGTATGCCCCTGTCTGATCTCTTCTGTGACCCAATTGCCCATTTCCTGTTGAACACCAGCTTTAGAAAGCTGGTCTGCATCTTCATTCTTGTCCCTGTAAATGATTTCATAAATATTGTTAAGGGTTGAAAAGAAGGCAATATATTTTTGTTTAAATAATTGAAATAAATTAATGTGAGATTGATTATTTGTCTAGATAATGGAAATAACTTTTCTTTTGTTGAAATATGTAGTTTAGGGGACATGACCACAATTATCCTATTTGGTTTGGTGATGATGAGTTGTTCATTTCTCTCGACCCAATTGTAACAATCAACACACGTTTGGTTAGAAAAAACAAAGAAATTGTTCGTTTGAATCACATTAGAGATAAAAAGTACTAAGATTAAATATAGTATCAACATATTCAACCAACATCTTCATATATATTAAGTAATAACTATATTTTAAAGCAATTTTACCATGTCATAAGTCCATATATGAATTCTTATTTTTTAAACTTTTAAATTATCTAATTGAAAAACCATTTTCGCTCTTATATCGTATTTTTTGATAGATATCACAACACAAAATACAACCACCATGAGCCATATTTCAATGGAAAAGAATGTGATAAATGAGGACCCTATACTAGAAGAGGAGCACAGGGCAACCATTCCAACAATGTAGACTAGTGCACTAGTTAAAGAAAGCTCTAATTCTATTTTTATTAATGAAATACTTGTAAAATAATAACAAAAAATATCAATTTAAAATTTCTTTGTTGTTACAACTAATTAACTTCCCCTCTTGCGATAGCCTCAGCGATGTCCTGAGTACATGATCAAGATGTCAAAAATAAAGAAAAAGAAAAAGAAATGGTTGTACATGTTATATCATTAGAAACATCGTGTACCATATTATGAAAACATATTTTTGACGATAAAATTTATTGAGATGAAGTATTTTTTGAGAAATAGAAACAAGAAATTCTAGTTTAATTTGTCCTTGAATTAAACTAAGAATTAAAATTGAATTCTATTCTCAAACCTGTAAATAGTTAATTAAGTTTAATTAACTTAATTAGCTTAGGAATTTCGAGTTGGAAGTATTTATGTAGTCATGTATGTGTTCTCCCTAAGTTTTACGGGTCCAGTATGAGTTTAAATTGAGTTGGAAATTAGATCACTTAGTTTACCAAGTTAATTTCAGTTAAATTAGTTCTAAATTGTTATTGGAACTAATTGAGGACTAACAATCAATTGGTGCACTAATGCATCCACTATTGCTACTCTAGTGAACTGAAGATTTCCTCATGAGAAACTCATGCATGTCAGTTCAGAGAAAGACCCAGTTGAGACTAGAGTGTAGGGACAATGTACTATTAGTTGTATTATTTCCTGAGTTGTATAGATCATGGATGCAATCAGGAACTGGACCTAGTTTGGATTGCGTAGTTTTGGAAGCACTGGATTCCCATTAATATGGGTTATTTAGCCATAGGAATTGTGCAAGGAAATAGGGTTTTGGAAAGCTGAAGAATAGGCTAAGGATTTAGTTTGATATTTCTCATGAGCTATTAGAGTTGATCATACTTGTGCAAAATTGTTCTAGTGAGAAAAAGCTTTTTATATTCACTCATATTTCTGATATACGAAATACAGATAGCAGCCTTTTGAGCAGTGGGTTTCCAGAGATAAATCTTATGTTATGTTCCATTGATTTATCTTCTTCTTGTTATTGTTGTTTTCATCGATTTATTAGCTTCCATTGGTTGAATGTAGAAGTAGATTCTTGTCCTATGCTTTAGTAAATTGCATGAAATTGTGAATCTAAAAGATTTTCTACATGGTATCAGAGCAGAGAACAATATACTAGAGGAGATTTCAAAGTTTTAAGTTTTGGGTTAAAGGTGAAATTCAAATTTGCAATACATGCTTCAAGATAGGTAGATGGTGTTCTACAGTTTGTGGCTCGAGTATGCATTGGAAGTCAGCTCGAATTTTGTAGTCTGGAGGGACAAAATGGAGGATGTGCTAGAGGATAATGGCTTGAAGCAATTCGTTGATCAAGAAATTCCTAAGCCAACAGCATCAGATGCACATAATTTGGCCAAATGTAACAAGTGTATGGTGAAGGCAAGACAGATAAACCTTGAGGGAGTTCGAGACCACATTTTCTTGAGTCTCCATGGCAAGGAAGCTTTGTATGCTATGTGGAAAGCATTGATGGAATTGTATCAGAATAACAGAGACCAAAGGAAATTTGCATTGAAGGAAAAACTTTGAAAAATCAAAATGGAGAAAGGTGAGACTATTCCAAAATACTTGACCAAGTTCACTCAATGTCGTGATGAACTTGGAAGTGTTGGAATCACAGTTTCCGTGGATGATATGGTGAGTCTTGCTCTTCTAGGACTCCCAAAGTGTTGGCATAGTTATCAGGACTTTGTCAATGGTCGAGAGAAGCTGCCAGATTGGGAATGGCCGTGGTTGTATTTGATTTAGAAGGATATTAGGAGGAACACCAGGGATGGCTCTTCATCAAAGACTGATGATGAAGAGAACTATGCCTTAGCGATTAAGGTGAAGAAAGGGAAAGGGGAAGCTTCCCATTCCAAATTGAATTCTTATCATGGAGGTAAGAAGAAATACATGACGAAAGTTAAGTTCTTTCTTGTCATGAGCTGAGCCATTTCGCTACAAATTTTCCACTCAAGAAGTCCAAGAAGAAGTCATTAGGAGGAGCGGCGGGTGAGGCTTTTGACTCTAAATTCGAATTAGAATTTCCCTTCATTGCATGCATGGTGTCTTCAATGATGAGAAGTGTATGGTACTTAGACAGTGGAGCTTCATTCCACATGACTGGCAACAAAGAGTTACTAAGTGACCTGGAGGAGAAAGATGTCGAGATGCATATTTAGATGGGTGACGATGGGAATTATATTGTTACTGGATTGGGCATGATTACTTTTCAAATGGAGCATGGGGCTGCAATTTCCTTTAATAATGTTATGTATTTGCTCGGGCTAAAGAAGAACCTAGAATTTATTGTCATGCTTGAGGATAGAGGCTATGATGTGATATTCTCGAAAGGAAAGGCGTTCCTTCAACACATAGCCACAGGTCAGGTAAAGAAGATAGGGATTCAGGTGAAGAATCTCTATAAGTTGGAGGTATATGAGTGTGTTTCTTTGAGCACAAAAGTAGGAAGGGTGCACAGATGATTGGGCCACTTGCATCATGGAGCTTTGAAGATATTGCAGGAGATCTCTACTTCTCTTCCCAAAGGTATGCTTGAGCAAGTTGATACATGCAAGGGGTGTACTTTGGGAAAATACACCAAGTCTTCATTTCATGAAAGAGACAGAAGTGTAGAGGCTATTCTAGAGAGAGTCCATTCAGATTTGTGTGGACCATTCTCAACATAATCCACGGAAAAACACAAGGATTATGTTATATTTGTTGATGAATATTCTCATAAATTCTGGATACTTTTCATGCAGAAAAAGGATAAAAATTTCTCAAAGTTTTGTGAGTTTAAAGAATTGGTGGAGAAACAGTCAGGCAAGAAGGTTAAAGCTCTATGGAGTGATAACAATGGTGAGTATGTCTCAAATGAGTTTAAGAACTTATATGTAGAGGAAGGGATTAAATGGGAGCTGACATCACCCCATAACCCTCATCAAAATGGGGTGGCCGAAGGGAAGAATAGAAGCAAGTAGGGTCAGCGAGGGAAATGTTGCATGATCAGGGCCTACTAGTACACTTGTGGGCTGAGGCATGCAACACAACGGTTTATGCTCAGAACCATAGCCCGCATCGGATACTTGAGATGAAGACACCAAAGGAAACTTATTCCGGTAAGAGGCCAGATGTTGATCACTTCAGGATCTTTGGGCCATCGATATATTTCCATGAGACCAAAGATGCACAGAAGAAGCTTGAGCCAACAATAGAGTTTGGGATATTTGTGGGGTACACTGATACACCTCACAACTACTGGATTTACTTACCGACCTTTTAGGTTCCTATAATAATAGGCTTCATAATTTTGAAATGACTATGTAAAGCCTTGTAATATTGTACATACTTTTTCCTTCTACAAAATGTTTTCCCATATTAAAAAATGTAAAGAGGGTAAGTCCTAAAACAAAAATCAAAGGACTAAAAGAAAATCATTAAAAAAGAAGATAAAATATGAATCCGACCAAAAAGAGATAAAAATTGATCATGAAAGTGTGAACATTCAAATGCCACTACTCTTAGTTTACTTTTTGCAAATAATATTGTGTGTAGCTTCTCAAAATGCCACAATCCATGATGATTAAATAGTTTAATCTTGATTCATTCATGCTTTAAATTTCATGTTGATAAATGAGAATAAATATCTAGCTAAAGTATTCAATCTTGGCAGATCAGTAGTTAGTTAGAGAATAATAATGAGCTCATTAGTTTAATATGAGTCATTGGAAGTTATAAGATTAGAATTAGATAGTTTTCTTATCAAAGAAAAATAAAGTGTCAGCGAGCTCAAATGCACCCAGTAAACGAAGAAAAAATGTTAGGGTAAATGACGGGTAGGCAGAAGTAGTTTTCACAAGGCATGAAGTGCATCAATTGGTGCATTTCATATTACTAACTTCCTTCCAAACTCATTTTCCCTTGTAAAAATATCCCTTCCCTTCATTTTAACCTTTTCCCTTACTTCACTTATTCTCCCTTACTAAAACCCTTTTCCCTAGTTAAAAAAGCATATTTTCATTAGAAAAGTAAACTCCCCTTTACTAATTCCCCTTTTCAATTAAAAATGTAAAATCCCACCTAACCTAAGTTTGAAATGTTTTAAAATGTATCAGGCCCCATTAAAAAACTTTACCCAATATCCTTTTCTGACTCATGTTCTTACTATATTATTAAATCCCGCATATATATTTTCCCAACCACATTTTTATTTCATAAATTATAGTTTATTTCATTAATTGCCCCACTAATTATCTCGGGTCCCCACTTCTATTTTAATACCCATCACATCACTTATCTGCGGGTCCAACCTATCAAATTCCTGACTCACCTCTCCCATTCGTCTATCTGTCAGATCTTCATTCCCCAGATCCAATGGACAATAGAACCTATCACACCACCAATTTCCCAACCTTTAACACCATTGATGGGTTGCGAAATGAGTAGTTTCACAACCTGGATCCCTTGTTATGTAGCAGCTCTAGATTTTATCACATCCTCCAAGCTAAAATCGCTAACCCACTTTTCAGAATGCGATAACCGCCAGTCCATCATCCAATCTGTATGATGAAACCACCCTACCATTTTAATTTAACCCGGCGCCCATATGTTTAACCACTATTGGTTAAAAGTAATAAACCTACCCTTTACAGTCTTTTCACCATTATTTTGTTGAATTTTGCGAAAAAGAGCCTCTACCGACTTAAGCCAAAAAAGCTCCACCGACTTGTTTTCAAGATATTTCACACCAAAATTCAAGCCTTTCACCACCAGGAGACAATGCTGACTCAAACTAAAGCTTTATAAAGACCATTGAAGCCTATTTCACTTCCAGAAAGCCTCCGTTTCTTCCAGAACCCCTTCTACATACTAAAAGCTTCAGTTTTCAGGTATTCCTAAGTGTCGAGGCTTGCACTTAAGAAAGAAAGTAATAACTGCTAATTGAACAAATCAAAATTGCCTCAAAGAGTATTATAAATGTCAATCGCCTGCAACCACCTATAATCGATGTTGAACATAACCCCCTTGTTGACAAAGACTTCAAAATTAGTGATATAGTCACTGATTTCAACCTCCTTGAGCTCCACTGCTGGAGCCATGATAAATTCATAGACCAGGCTGATGATATCCTCCTCTGGGATTCAAACCTACCCAAGTATATCTGCCCACAAACCTTCCAATTTCTAGAATTCATCAGACTCTATCAAGTCAATTATCTGCCCACTGAAAGAGCCGTAGTAACTCCTAGTAGAGAGATTTTGTTCACAATTACTGCAGAACCAATAAACCAGAGATTGCAAATTCAACCTAAGCCTGATGAAGCCCCTTTGTTAATTGAAATCCTCGCTGAGTTATATCTAAAGATTCACTTTCCCAAGAGATTTCAAAACTTCCAAAGTTTTCTTCCTTCATTTGTTGAAACCACAAAGTGTAACCCTCCTTATTTAGCCTCAAATTTTTCAGAAAGAACAAGATTGATTGTTTCAATGTTGTCTTGTATTCTAGGATATTTTACAGATGAGTATGTTGATGTTTCAATCCTAGTTTTTCTATCCATTTTCTGCCCAGGACAACCTCCTTCTTTCACATTTAACTTTGCTAATACCTATCATATTCTATGCATGTGCAGTCAGTTAAATTACCTAAAGAAGGTGTGTTTAGGTATTCATCTGTTTTGTTTCATATGTTCTTATACTTCCAATATGAAATGTTTGCAGTAAACCTCTAAAAATTGGACACTGAGGATAACCCACAATCAGTTGTCTTCTGGACTTCCCTAATATGAAAAGGTTCCATAGAGTTCACCTACAAGGACTTCATTAACTCCTTTATCATCGAGTTTCCAACATGCTAAGAAGTAGCAGTCAACCTAGGATCAATGAATAAATGAGGAAAGTATTACAGTTGTTAGAGCACAGTCGAACAGGAGACTAGTATTTGTACTAGAACGACACTGAAATTAGGGTGTATGGATGTCAACTCACTCCTTACAAGCTACCTAAATACCTTCCCATGAGTCTATTTGCACTAGAATATATAAGGCAGATCCTAAATTTAGATGAGGTTGATTTCCTTTCAGCCAAAAAGAATACCCAGTTCAAGATTACAACCAAATAGGGCCTTTTATACGCAATAATAGAAATGTTGGAAAGGAAGCAGATAGATGCTTACAAGAGTTCAAGTTCAGCATCAGTTTCAAATGGAATTATGATCCTTTAGGTGTCATAAGTAAATTAGGAGCCGAATTCAAATTGACCCCCTTCATCCATGAGACAAAACTAGAAATTGAAAAGTATTCCAACTAGTCAGAGTGGTTGGAAAACACTCTTCAGGAGATGGATAAGTAGGTTTATACTACTTCCATCCTGCATACTCTAGAGTCAGGACAAAAGTTCAAAAATTTCTAGAGAAGAAGGATCCTACTCAACTAAAACCACCTCTGATACTAAATTTAAACTTGCGTGCAGAAAGAAAACCAAGTTAAATCCTGTAATAGAGCATGAAAAGACAATTGAAGAAGAAACAAAGATTATCATCAGGGGCGATGCACCCTCAACACATGTAGAAGAAACAAATTTTCCCTCATCTTCTAGTGCACTGATCATTGAAAGTCAAAATAATGCAGAAGTTTCATCATCTAGAAAAACAATGGACAAAGAGAAAGATATCATGGAGAAATACAAAGAAATTAAAATCAGAAATGAGGTACTAAAAGCTGCAATATGTACATAGTACTGGAAGAAAACTCCCAGTGATCAGAGTAGGTTACTTTTAGCTTTTGACCCAAAAACTAGAAAGATGTAGATGACCTTCTTACAACCAGAGGTAAAGGCCCCCAAAACTTTAGAAGATTACAAGAAAACAACCGTTGAAATTCGTGCTCAGGATGTGCACCCAATTGACCAATTTGAATTTCATAAATAGGCAGGAGAAATGATATATTCAACCATGACACAAAAATCTCTAAGTTTCCAGAAATTCAAGAATTCTTTGGAAAATGTATAGTCATAGTTATAGCTGGAAAGGGCCTCATCACAAGAAAAGGACAATGGGATTAAGTCACTAGAAGAGTTGGTGATTGAAATTGGCTATAATCCAATTGATATCAAGGTAGCAGAAGAACTCATCAAAAAGAAAAATGCATACATAGCTACACTCAAGAAATAGCTAAAGCTACCAACTATTGAACATCCAAAAACCAAGGATTTGTTGGAGACACTTAATCAAAAGGATGAGATGATGAACTTAATCATGTAGTTGACAAATAAACTAAGAGAAATGGAGATAGAAATGGATAAAATGGTACATGAGAAACAATCTAGTAGGGAATAAGTTCCCATTACTACTATTCCGATAAGAGCTATACAAGCAACAAAATCAACATCTGCTCCAGCATCCACATCATCTACATCAGCAAAATCAATAGCTCATCCCACTGATGAGGCCGACAAATTGATCCAAGCCATGGAAGATATGTCCATTCAAACAACACATATTAATAAGCTTAAGGAGCAAGTGAAGAGCTTGGAAGATGAAAATAAATTAGTAGAAATAATGCATCAAGTTGAGAAACAAAAAGCTAATAGATTGAATGACAAGATCCACCAGCTACAAAAATAATTGTCAATAAAGGAGCCTTTGGCCCAAGCAAAGCAACATATATGGGCCAATATCATTGACTCAGTCAATGATATTTGGCCATCTATACAGGTAATATTTGAACAGAATGATTTAATGAAGGAAACCAGTGGGGAAATTCATAAGGGAAAAGAAGATCTTGGGGAGAAACTAGAGGAAGCCTCTAAAATAATCAAATTTCTAAATTCTAAAAACAAGTATGAATTAGAGGAGATCGGGATAGCTGATAGAACAGAGACCATTCTAAAAGTGAAGAAAGTTATTTCCAAGAGAAATCTGATGATACAGGTTGAGGAGAAATGTCAAAACATGAAACTTGCAGTAAATAGGTTTTTTGACAAATTTGAAGTATTGAGACAGAAGGGTTTTCCTAATCTTTGGTAATCAATTATAAACTGATGAAACATGAAGATTATGATAAGAATATGAGAGAAGTAGCCAGAGAAACTTCTAACAATTCATCAATGAAAGGTGTGCCCACAGGAAAGTTGCTCCTCCAAACTTTGGAAAACTTGTTTTACCTCCAACATGAGGTAAAACATCTCTTTATAAACAAGCCTACTTTTGCAAAGTACACAGAAGCTGATGAAATCTATAGAAGAATGGTAAAAATCAAATTACTAGATGAATAGCTTGGGAGAAACTGAATGGTTTACTTTGAAAGGTAAAACTAAAACAGGTAAAAGAGCAGTCAAGTTTAAAACAAAGCATCTAGGTTAAAACAGAAATGGAGCAATCAAAGATTAAAAGTAAAGTAGTAATAGAGTTTAAAGAGCATCAGATGACAAGGTAGAGTAAAGGTGTAACTAGCTTGAAAGGCACTAAACAAAAAAAGAGATAGCCAACGTAAAGAAAACAACAAAAGAGATAAAGCAACAAAATATCAGTACAAGAAAATAGCAAAGCCAAATAAGGAGGGACAACTTGCATTAGTTAGATAGATATCTCTATCTTCTTGCATGAAGATATTTCATTTTCCTTGAATAATTCCTAAATCTATTTTAGGATATTTTGTAGTAGTTTTTGTATAAATACTTCATAATTCGAAGTGTTGAGGGTGGATATCTGAATATTTCTATAGTTGAACTCATCTACAACCTGAGGGTTTACTGTGCTTTTTTAGTCGACAAACATGACAAATAATAGAAGCATTTGTTTATAGGATTCATGTGTTGAGCCACTTCAGTGAAAGTATATTTCAATTGTTCATGTTCTTTTCTAAAGTATTCCATAAACTTGAATGTTTTTCTTCTAAATTTGAATGGTATAACAAGAATGTTATTCCAGAATGTCTATGTTTTGAATTGTTATTCATGTCTATGTTTTCTTTTGATCTCTATTTTAAGGGATCCTCAATTTCCCTCTAATCTCGATTGACCTCCTTCATCTTCCTTCATTATCCTGTTTAAGGAATCCTTAACTACTCCTTGATCTCGATTGAAAATCATTTCACCATTTCAGCCCTAAAGATCTAATTTTGCTCAGTTACCTTGCCTGTACCACTAATTTTATAGTTGGTTTATTTTCTATTTTCTTGATACATTTACTCCATAGCCCAATGGAAAAGAGATAGGCACCTATCCATCTAAATCTATAATTCCACCAACAAATCAAAATCAAAGCAAATCAATCAAACATAACTAGCCTAAAATCCATTAAAATAAACAAAGTTAAATCATATAGAGAGAGCTCTCTCTGAGTTTAGGAAGGCTAGATCATAAGCTCCAAAGTAGGTTTGTAGTTACCTCTAATATTTCTTTTTAACACATTGAAAAACCCTTGGAAATTTTGGAGTGATGACATAGTGGCGACCATAATGGGGAAATTTAGTCCCTAGTTAAAATCAGTCTTAAAGGAAAAAGATTTCCTCATTTTTTACATTAAGGTTTTAAAGGGTTTCTTGAAATCATCATTATATGTTAAAATTTTGGCTTCTAAAAGAACATATTATACCAGGGCTCATCTTCATCCATAACCTACTACAATTGTTGATGATCTTGACAGAATTTTAAGAAAACCTAAAAAGCTAGAGTCAAGAAAGGATTAATCAATTAAACACATCAAATTCATTTGCTAAAGAGTTAACAAGCTTGGAGGACATTAAATTTGACTTATCATTTGAGCATTTTTTGTTTTGTACCAAATCTGAAAATTTAGTCTATGATACTGTAATAGATCCCAATTTTATTCAATTTATTGAATCAAAGAAGGATACTATACATCTTGATTTAGATGAACATGTTTTGGATACTTTTGACAAACTTGATGAGTTAACATTAGCTTTGATAAGGCATATAGACGAAGCCTATTTTCAATAGTGAGTTGAATTAGCTACCCTAACTGTTACTACCCCTGAATGTAGGAATATACAGGGTAAGTTCCTTAGACAGAACACCAGAAGGACACCGCTCACAAATAGATCACAGATCAATACACTAGTATTTTGACGTGGTTAAAACCCTCAGAGAGGGAAACAGTCCACGGCATGCGCCAACGTGGCTACTACAGACAATTTGTTAATAAAATGATGAAAATTTACATAAGATTCTCTCATGCACGGTTAACGTACAAATGACCCTCCATGCGCTTTAAATAGAATTCATGGACCAATCGGGTGTCAAGCCACGGATCAAGTGTCGGTAATACCGAGGAGAGAATGAACCGTCGGATCACTACATATCGTGAATATACTGAACTTAACTATTTCCTATGTGTCGGAATATCCTAACACTGAACACTCTACAATATTTTCAGAAACTTTAAATATAGCATCATTCAGTGCCACCTCACCTATAATATCCGCATAGTTCATGCCACAAAGCCATTCATACCTAAACTTCCTCTCCAACATAATTTTTCAAGTTCATCTTCAAGCAACACTAATTCACCTCCCACTCAAGCTAAAATTGTAGCCATGGTAGATAGATATGCACCTTTGGCCTTACAAGCTCCTTTACATGCTATGCCACAAGATTACCAAAGTAAAATTTTGCAGTTTGATGGTACTGGTCAGTATACTACTCAACATCTAAATAAAATGACATATTATTTTGAGTTACATGAAGTTTATGAGGCTCATGCACAAATGAGATTATTTGCACAGACACTAGTAGGAGATGTTAAAAAGTGGTTTAATCTTTACCTCCTAGCCATATTGCTGGTCTAGTTGCTTTCCACTAATTGTTCAGAAATAGGTGCAAAAGAAAGAAAAGCCATTTCCAAATATTATCTGAATATGAGAACATAAGGATATCTCTTAGTGAATTTGTCCAAGATTATTGTACTAGGTTTAACAACATTTACAATGCAATTCCAGAGAATATTAAACCCCCACCAAACCTTGCCTTCATTAAAGTTCCAGATGGTTTTGATGCTGACATGTCCTATCAATTAAGAGAAATAAACCCTGCAACTTTAAAACAAATGCAAAGTGATGTAGTTAGTGTAGAATCTAACTTATTGGCTAAAATAGCTAGGATGAGGAATGAGAGGAGAGTTACCATTAAAGAAGAACCATCCACTTTAGATGTTAAGATAGATAGTTTAGCTAAAAGTGTAGAAAGGCTAATGGATAGGTTAGAGAATATGGAAAGAAAGCCTATGTGGGAAAATCAACAAGGACCCCAAATTAGGAACCCCAACTTTCGCAAAAATCCTAATATTGGAAAATCAAGACAAATTGTACCAGATAAGTAGGTTAGACCACCTTTCTAGGAAAATTATGTTGAAAGTTCACAACAACATGAAGAAGACCAGGAGACCCAGATAAACATGATGGGAGTAGACAAAGAGGATGCCATTGTTATTACCCAGGAAGAACAGGAATTATACATGTTACAACAATTACAATTAGAGTCTGCAGAATACTTTGACTACAAACAAGGCTGTGAATCTACTATCTATGAAGTTCATAAACAATTTAGCCTTGGAATAAAAAAGAACACAGAATTTCGTACTAAGAAATCAGTCCAAACCCAAACTAATAAAATATTGGAAGCTCCTGTGAACAAGATCCTACAAATTTTGCCTAGAAGAGCTCAGGAGTCCTCCAGCCCAAAGATTGTGGACATAACATCAACTGAAACTCAAACTTCAGCTACACCTCAAACTTCAAATGCAACTCAAATTGTTCCAAACAAGAAAACTAAAAACAAAACAGTTGGCATACAAACTGAATCATCGAGTGTTGACACAGAAGACAAGAATACACAAACCACAATTGCTAAGGATGAAATCATTCAATTAGGAAAAACTCAAATGCCATTCAATATCAAAATTGAGTTAGCCAAATTGAAAATAACAACTCCCTTAACAAATCTGGTAAAAAACGAATCGTACAAAGCACAAAGCACTGAAACACTAAACATAGGTGAAGGCGAAGATGCTATAAACCTTAATGATGATCATCCTGAGTTGTTATTTGGTCTAGAAGTAAATGGAAAACATCAACCAGGGGGTATCCCTCCATTCTATATTAGCTTAAACTTTCATGATAAAATCCTACATATTGTTATGTTAGATTCATGAGCATCTCATAACCTAATGCCTAAAGCAGTCATGGAAAGGTTAAACTTAGACATCTCTAGACCTTCCAAGGACCTGTTTTCCTTTGATTCTACTCATGTCAAATGTCTTGGCTTGGTAAAAGATCTGTGTGTAACTCTAGTCCAGTGCCCAACAAAGAGTATTGTTATGGATATAATAGTTGTTGATATCCCACCCAAGTATGGTATATTGTTATCTTGTTTGTGTGAAGCAAAGTTATAAGGGTCATTGCAATTAGACGTGTCATATGCTACCATTTCTATATTTGGCTAGCAAAGAAAACTTTACAGGGAGACCGTGATGAAATACATGGTAAGCAGTTCAGAAAGACCAAAAAATTACCCTATTTATTCCATGAATTCTGTTTTGGACTCATTTATCTTATATAATTAAGAAAATAACAAAGATGAAATCACAACTTTAGAAGAAAAACACAAAGAACCTGATAGTGAAAACATAACACATGAATCTTTATGGCATTTAGATTTTGATGGTTCTGTAAATAGATTAGGAGCATGAGCTGGTGTATGGATCTACAATTTAGAGAATGATCATTCAGAAGGACATGCTTTTAGATTAAATTTCAAATGCACTAACAACATGGAATAATATGAAGAATTAGTGTTAGGCCTTCAGATCATAAGAAAAATTGGAGCTAAAATAGTTTCCATCATGGGAGACTCATAACTCATTATAAAATAAGTCAAGGGAGAGTACATTACCAATAACCCTATACTTAGCTGCTACAGAGAAACCATCCTAGACTTGATAAATTGTTTTCTTGAGACTGACTTTATTGTTATTCCAAGAAAGAAAAATATGCAAGATCATAGTTTAGCTACTTTTGCCAACACATGTACATTTCCCTTCCAATCAAATCATCAGTACACAACTGAGGTAATACATAGGCCAACCATACCTTATAATTTAAAGTATTGGCAAATTTTCTCACATGACAATCAAATTTGTGATTTTATGATTTATGAAGGAGAATTTCGAAATGTTAATATAGACACTGACTGTACATTAGATTGTACCATAAATAATGAAATAGATGTAAATGATGTAAATAAGTTAGAACCAACTAAATTCACTAAACTAGTGATAGATCAATTAGAAATTGAGGAATTAAGCAATGATGAATAAGAAGTTTTAAACCTGAAAGACAACTTTTTGCCTAAGGGATTAGCCCCACTAGAAGACATCTTTGACTTTAATGATGTATCTAGAAAACCTAAAATGGAACCTCTAAGATCAGATATAGAGGAATGCAACATAGGGACAATGGAAAATCCCAAGATCATAAAGATATCTAAGACATTACCCCCAGATGAAAACCTGAAATACATTGGCTTGTTTAAAGAGTTCCAAGACATCTTTGCCTGGAGTTATGAAGACCTCAAGTCTTATGATACTAGCATCATCTAGCATAAGATACCAATTAAAGAAAATCAGAAGCCCTTTAAACAAAAACTAAGGAGAATTAACCCTGTTCTTAGGCCATTAATAGAAAAACAAGTTAAGAGGATGTACGATGCTCAGATCATAGCACCCATCAGATATTTTGACTGGGTCTCTAATTTAGTCCCCACTAGAAAGAAAACAGGAGAAATAAGACTTTGTGTTGATTTCAGAAACTTGAACAAAGTATCACTGAAGCATAACTATCCCCTCCCTAAAATGGACCACATTCTCTAGAGAGTGGTAGGGTCATCTAGAATTTCGTTACTTGATGGATTCTCTGGTTACAATCAAATCCTAGTCCAACCCAAAGATCAAGCAAGGATTGCATTCACCACTCCCTTGTT
>APFE031550601.1:33527-53472 GCA_000404065.3 Pinus taeda
ATCACACATAAAGAGCACACATGAACACCATGATATAAGGTGGAAACCCAATGTGGGTGAAAACCACCTGCTGCAGTTTGTTTCTATCTTCCTTTAATAAGAAACTTCTTTTACAATGTACTGGTGCAGTCCTTTACAAGTACGCAACCTTCTACCTGCAGAAAGCTACAACCTTCTTAGCTCTTGTACTAGCCGTTCCATTTACTAGTACGTAGGCGCTGGCCTACTGAAGGCTCCAACCTTCACTCGTTTTCCAGCTACTCCTGGAAGGGAGCTACAACCCCTTGGCTCTTGTACTGGCAAATATGTTTACCAGTACGTAGGTGCCGGCCTACAATCATCCAGGGACCACGTTTCACACATTTTCATATTGGATCCATAAAACAATCACCATTGCAATACAACCTGCATCATCAATCTCTGAATCACCCAATATTGAAACCCTGTCAACAACACAGTCACTAGAACACAGAACAGACTACATAACTCTGCAACAATAACCAGATCCAATAGCAACTTCAAATATCATACTTCATATTGTATACGCTACTTGGACGAACCCAACCTGCGTGTATACGCGCTTTTACCAAAGACAACCCGCGTACAGATCTGCAAATTCTAACTCATACTTTGCAGCTATTTCAGACATCAGCACATACCCAGATCATAACATTCATACAATAAACATGCGTCAATAGATCTAGTCTATCCATAATCAAACCAAATAAAGATAATCATTCCAAGCCTTGAGATCCCGTTCCATCGTTCATCATCCTCCACATGAGTGCAACCTTGGTTTAGATCAAGCAAGGCATCACCAAGCCATAACCAACATCTGGATCTCACACTTCATCAGACATTCATCACTTGCACACCCTTGCACCACCTCTTGGCCTAATTATCTTCTCCTTATATAGGTTTAGGCTTCTCTCAATACCATGGTCCAAAACCATGTAGAAACAATACCTTGGACCCAATACCTAGGGTTGTCACTTCAGACGAAATACCATGGGCCAAATACCACGGACCAAAACCATGGTTTCCAACATGTACGCGCCTTTACTTCTATGAACCCGCGTGTGTACGTGTACGCAACTTCTGTTTCGCTAACCTACGTATATACGCACTTTCATCACAGTCAACCTGTGAACATCTCTCTCTTTACCTGCTGCACTATGATCTGTCCTCTAAGTGAGTTTCCGTCACCTGTATCATACCTCTGAGTGGGTTGCCATCAAGGAAAACACTTGAATCATAATGCCAACATCCCTGGGGAACTTCCATGTACTTGAAAATTCCCTTTGGATTGTTGAATGTTGAGGCAACATTCAAAAGAGCAATGGACATAGCCTTTGCAAAAGAAATCCATGAGTTCTTGGTCATTTACCTAGATGATATCACCATGTTTTCTAAGTTAGATAATGAATATCTAGATCATCTAAGATAGGTATTCATGAAATGCATAAAGTTTGGCATATCCTTAAATCCTAAAAAATCACTTTTTGGATTAGAAGAAGCAAAAATTGTAGGACACATAATTTCAAAAGAGGGCATTAGAATTGATCCAGCTAGAATAGAAGCAATCATAAACATCAGTCATCCTAGGAACATTAAATAATTGCAATCATTCCTAGGTAAAATAATTTTTCTTAGAAGATTCATTTCTAGCTTAGAAGAACTAATTAGATATTTGAATAACATGTTAAAAAAGGATTCAACACTTAAGTGGATAGTAGAGGCTAAAAAGTCTTTTGAAGCAATCAAAGAAGCCATTACTAAAATACATGTCCTCATAAGTCCTAATTTTAACAATGTCTTCATAATTTTTTCATTTGCTTTGGAGCACATCATTGCAGCAGTATTGTTGCAAAAAAATGATGAGGGTTATGAGCAACCCATTGCTTTCTTTAGTAAAGCTTTGAGAGATGCTACATTAAAGTATAATATAATGGAAAAAAAGGCCCTTGATTTAGTGAAAGCCATAAATGGTTTCAGAGTATATATTCTATACTCTCGCATAATAGCATATGTTCCTAACTCAGTGGTAAAGGACATTCTAACTCGAGATGGGCTTGATGGAAAAAGAGGCAAATGGATTACCACCATACTAGAATATGACATTGAAATCAAGCCTACAAAATTATTAAAGGCCAAGGTTTAGCCAAGCTCATGGTTGAATTGAACTATCAAGCCTTAAATATAAATTTCATTGCTGCGATAGATGATCAGGAAGAGATGGTGACTCCAAAAATCAGTGAAGCTTTCATAGATTCACCCTGGAATGCAGACATTATTTTCGTTTTACTCAACCTACAAGCTCCTCCTAGTTTATCTAGAACTAAAGTAGATTCCTAAAAATGAAAGCAATGAAATATTGTATCTTATGCAATGTTTTATTTTGCAAAGATAATGGTGGCATCTTATTAAATTGTTTATTAAAAGATGAAGCTAACAAATTCATGCAAGAATTTCATGCACAGGATTGTGGGGGACACCTATACTGGAAAACAACTGCTGATAAGATTTTAAGGGCGGGTTTTTACTGGCCCACCCTTTTTGCAGATGTCAGAAAACAAGTGACCTCCTGCCACAAATGCCAAATATTTGAAGGCAAGAAGAAACTCTTACCATTACCCTCAAACCTATATCAGTAGAAATGCCTTTTCAATAATGGGGTTTAGACTTCATTGGGGAAATCCTCCCACCCTCCTCAGCCTAACATAAATGGATTATAACAACCACTGACTACTTTACTAAGTGGATAAAAGCCATCCCTTCTAGACAAGCCATAGATTCTATCATCATTTCATTCCTTGAGAACAACATCCTTTCTAGGTTTGGATGCCGTCAAAAGCTCATCATTGATAATGTTGCTACCTTCAAATCCAAAAAAAATGATAGATTTTTGTAACTGATACCATATCACCCTATTCCATTCCATTTCCTATTACCCTCAAGGTAATGGACTAGCAGAATATTCAAACAAAAGCCTAGTTAACATCATCATGAAGCTGTTAGAAGATAACAAGAAAACCTGGAACAAAAGGTTGGTGAATTCCCTATGGGCAGACATGCTTACTACTAATAAATCTATTGGTACATCTCCTTACCAATTGGTAAATGGGATGGATGTTGTTTTTCCATCTTCATTAGGAGTACCAGTGATGAAAATGATTCAAGGGCTGCAAGTAGAACCAAATGACATCCAAAGAAGGATAAACCAAACAATTCATTTGCAACAAACCAGGGAAGAAGTTTATATCAAATCCAAAGTAATTAAAGAAAAAATCAAGAAGATCTTTGATAAGAAAACTAAAAGAAAGGATTTCTACATAGGTGATCAAGTACTAAATGGGATTCCATAAGGGAGGACAAAGGGAAGTATGGGAAATTTGACTTTCTCTGGAAAGGCCCATATGTTATTTATGGTTACAGAGGCAATAATGGATTTTTCTTGAAGGAATTAAATGGCACAGAATTACAAGGTGGACCAGTCAGTGGTTGAATGCTGAAGCACTATTTTCCACCAAAGTAATCAGTATTTCATTGGCTCTATTCACTATAAATACCATAACAAAGTTTAGATTGTATTGGATGATTATCTTCTAAAGTTGAAGCTTGAAAAGGAAATGTTAAGCTTTAAAAGGTATAACATCATATATTTAAATAAAGGAGATCACAGAGAGTAGTTCTGATTAAAGCACAATCAAAGTTCCAAGGCCATTGATCAGAAATTTCTTGACATCTCACATGAAGATGCCATCCCCAAGTGGAGCCATTGTTAGGTTCCTATAATATTAGGCTTCATAATTTTGAATCGACTAGGTAAAGTATTGTAATATTGTACATACTTTTGCTTTCTTCAAAATGTTTTCCCATATTAATTTTTTTAAGAGTTTAAGTCCAAAAAGAAAAATCAAAGGACTAAAAGAAAAGGACCAAAAAGGAAGATAAAATATGAACCCCACCAAAAAGAGATAAAAACTGGTCATGAAAGTGTGCACATTCAAATGCCACTACTCTTAGTTTACTTTTTGCAAATAAGATTGTGTGCAACTTGTCAAAATGCCACAATCCATGATGATCAAATAGTTTAATCTTGATTCATTCATGCTTTAAATTTCAGGCTGATAGATAGAGAATAAAGATCTAGCCAAATTGTTTAATATTTGCAGGTCAGTAGTTAGGTAGAGAATAATAATGATCTCATCAATTTAATCTGAGTCATTGGAAGTTATAAGATTAGAAATAGATATTTTGCTTATCAAAGAAAAATAAAGGGTTAGCAAGCTCAAATGCACCTAGTAAACGAAGGAAAAATGTTAGGGTAAATGATGGGTAGGCAGAAGTAGTTTTCACAAGGCACGGAGTGCATTAATTGGCTCATTTCATATTACTAACTTCCTTCCAAACTCATTTTCCCTTGTAAAAATATCCATTCCCGTCATTTTAACCTTTTCCCCTTACTTCACTTATTCTCCCTTACTAAAACCCTTTTCCCTAGTTAAAAATCATATTTTCATTAGAAAAGTAAATTCCCCTTTTCAATTAAACATATAAAACCCCACTTAACCTAAGTTTGAAATGTTTTAAAATGTATCGGGTCCCATTGAAAAGCTTTTCCCGATATACTTTTTTAACTCATGTTCTTACTGTATTATTAAATCACACATAAATTATAGTTTATTTCATTAATTCCCGCACTAATTATCATGGGTCCCCACTTCTATTTTAATACCCATCGCATCACTTATCTCTAGGCCCCACCTATCAAATCCCCAACTCACCTCTCCTATTCATCCATCCGTCGGATCTTCATTCCGCAGATGCAATGGCCAATATAACTTATCACACCACCAATTGCCCAACCTTTAACACCATTGAAGGGTTGCGAAATAAGTAGTTTCGCAACCCCGCTGCCTTGCTACATGGAAGCTCTATATTGTTTCGCATCTTCCAATCCAAAACCACTAACCTAGTTTTCATAATGTGAAAACCACCAGTCCATCATCTAAACTGTATGATGAAACCACCCTACCATTTGAATTTAAGCCCGCACCCATATGTTTAACCACTGTTGGTTAAAAGCAATAAACCTACCCTCTATAATATTTTCAGCATTATTCTATTGAAGTTTGTAAAAAAGAGCCTCTGTAGAGTTATTCTTAAGCCAAAAAAGCTCTGCCGACTTGGTTTGAAGAGATTTCGCACCAGAATTCAAGCCTTTCACCACTAGGAGATATTGCAGACTCAGCCTAAATCTTTATAAAGACCATTGAAGCCTATTTCGCTGCTAGAAAGCCTCAGTTGCTTCCATAATCCATTATACATACTAAAAGGTTCACTTTCCAGGTATTCCTAAGTGTCGAGACATGTACTAAAGCAAGAAAGTAATAACTGCCAATTGAAGAAATTAAAATTGCATTCAAAAGTGTTATAAATGTCAAACCCCTGCAACCACCTGTAATTGATGTTGAACATAACCCCCCTTGATGACAAAGACTTCAAAATCAATGATATAGTCACTGAATTCAACCTCCTTGAGCTCCATTGCTGGAGCCATGATAAATTGATACACCATCCTGATGATATCCTCCTCTCGGATTCAAACCTACCCAAGTATATCTTCTCACAAACCTTCAAATTTCCAGAAATCATTAGGCTATGTCAAGTCAATTATCTACCCAGTGAAAGAGCCCTAGTAACCCCTAGTAGAGATATTTTTTTTGACAATTAATGTAGAATCAATAAACCAAATGTTGCAAATTCAACCTAAGCCTGATGAAGCCCCTTTGTCAATTGAAATCCTCACCGAGTTATATCTAAATCTTGAATTTCCCAAGAGATTTCAAATCTTCCAAAGTTCTCTTCCTTCATCTGTTGAAACCCCAAAGAGTAATACTCGTTATTTAGCCTCAATTTTTTTTCAGAAAGATCAAGACGGATGAGTATGTTGATGCTTCCATCTTAGGTTTTCTGTCCGTTTTTTGCCCAGGAAAGCCTCATGCTTTCACATTTAACTTTGCTCAATACCTATTAGATTCTATCCATGAGTAGTTAGTTAAATTACCTGAAGAAGGTGTGTTCAAGTATTCATCTGTTTTGTTTCATATGTTCTTATACTTCCAATCTGAAAGGTTTGAAGTAAGCCTCCAAAAACTGGACACTGAGGGTAACCCACAATCAGTTGTCTTTTAGACTTCCTTAAACAGAAAAGATTCCACAGGGTTCACCTACAAGGACTTCATTGATTCCTTTATTCATCCAGTTGCCTACATGTTAAGCAGTAGTAGGAAACCTAGGATCAATGAAGAAATGAAGAAAGTATTACAGTTTTCAAAGCACAATAGAACAGGAGACTAGTATTTGTACCAGAACCACAATAAAATTAGGGTCTATGGATGTCAACTCACTCCTTACAAGTTGCCCAAATACATTCCCATGATGTTATTTGCACTAGAATATATCAGGGAGATCCTAAATTCAGATGAGGTTAATTTCCTTTTAGCCAAAAAGAAGACCTAGTTCAAGATTAAAAACCAAATATCGCCTTTTATAGGTAACAATAGAAATGCTAGAAAGGAAGAAAATAGATGCTTATAAGAGTTCAAGTTCAGTAGCAGTTTCAAATGGAATTATGATCCTTTAGGTGCCATAAGTAAATTAAGAGTCAAATTCAAATTGACCCCCTTCATCCATGAGTCAAAACCAGAAATTGAAAAGTATTCCAACCAGTCACAGTGGTTGGAAAACACTCTTCAGGAGATTGATAAGTAGGTTAATAGTAGTTCCATCTTGCATACTCTAGAGCCATAGGACAGAAGTTCAAAAAGGACTAGAGAAGAAGGATCCTACTCAACTGAAACCACCTCTGATACTAAATTTAAACTTGTGAGTAGATTTTTGAAAGAAAACCAAACTAAATCTAGTAATAGAGCATGAAAAGACAGTTGAAGTAGAAACAAAGATAATCATCAGGGGTGATGCACCCTCAACACATGTAGAAGAAACACCTCTTCCCTCATCTTCTAGTGCATAGATAATTCAAAGTCAGAATAATGTAGAAGTTGCATCATCTAGAAAAACAATGGACAAAGAGAAAGATATCATGGATAAATACAAAGAAATTAAAATCAGAAATGAGGCATTAAAATATATAATATGTACACAATATTGGAAGCAATCGCCTAGTGATCAGAGTAGGTTACTTTCAGGTTTTGACCTAAAAACTAGGGAGATGTAGATGACCTTATTACAGCCAGAGGTAGAGGCCCAAAAACTTTAAAAGATTACAAGAAACCAACCTTTTAAATTCAAGCTCAGGATGTGCACCCAATTGAACAGATTGAATTTCATAAATAGGCGGGAGAAATGATATATTTAACCATGACATAAAAAGCTCTAAGTGTCCAAAAATTGAAGAATTCTTTGAAAAATGTATAGTCATAATTAAATTTGGAAAGGGCCTCATCACAAGAAAAGGACAATAGGATTAAGTCACTAGAAGAGTTGGTGATTGAAATTGGCTATAATCCAACTAATATCAAGGCAGCAGAAGAACTCGTCAAGAAGAAAAATGCATACATAGTTGCACTCAAGAAATAGCTAAAGCTACCAACTACTGAACATCCACAAACCAAGGATGTGTTGGAGACACTTAATTAAAAGGATGAGATGATGAACTTAATCATCTAGTTGACAACTCAAGTAAGAGAAATGAGGACAAAAATGGATAAACTGGTATAGGAGAAATAGGCTAGCAGAGAAGCAATTCCCATTATTTCTATTTTCATAGTAGCTACAGAAGCTGTTATCACTTAAGAAATCTATGCCAAATTTCTCATACCAGCTTGATTACAAAGGTCAGTGTTAGTCTAAGTTGATTTCATTTTTTCTTTAGAGTCTGAGTCTTAGGAGGTCATGAGTCAAGTATGCATCCTTATCTACCACTGGTCACCCTCATTCACCACCCATCTCATTTTCATGTGTTACTTTGTTATCTACCACAAAACCTTTTAGGTAATTGCGTAGCACATGTAACCTTTCTAAAGTGTTTTCAGAGTGAATTTACTCTGTTTAGCAGTTTCAAAGCGCAAAAGCCCATCATGTGTTTTCATAGCACGATACGTTATTAGGTGATTTCGTAGCGCATCATTCAAAATTTAAACTGACCGCGCTGCGAAATCAAAGTTTCGTGCATTCCGTAGCGAACCTTTCCCCAAATGTCAAATCTGTTAAGTAAATCTATGGCTGCGTCATTCTTTGTCAGTTCATGTACTCCACATATCATGTCCCACCACCCATCTCCATTATCACAACCATTAGATTCATTGATATACATGGAATACAAGTTCCAAGGAAAAGCCACCTATGCACAAGTTTTAATGATGATTGTAAGCCTTGCATGAGTAACAAATCTGCAAGATTGCAATATTAAAAAAACTATAATCAGAAAGATTTCAAATTGAAAAAAGAATTGTCATCAAGCAAGGTAGCCAATCAAGCAAGGCAGAAATCAGGCGAGGCAGAGTTTCAAAAGAGGTAGAGTTTACAGTTTGAACAGCGCTAGCATTCCCCGCTTATAGGTCATTGAAATTTCATGGAGGGATCAATAGAAAAGAAAGAACACAGATCATGCAAATGTCTGAGAAATGAACCTGAAGGTTTGGATATAAAATTGAAGAACAAAGATGTGGAGAAGGCATTTAAACAAGCTGGATGTTGGAACTTCTGTAAGAAGCTACAAGGGGGTCATGCACAAGTGACTAAAGAATTTGCATTGAATTTTACAGGATTAAATTCAAAGGTTGGTATGATGGAATTGCAGGTCTCACCAGACATGATATCCATAGTCACAGAGATCCCTAGAGGGCAAGAAAATTGGTTCAAGAATTTCAAATTTGACATGAACCCATGCAAAGAGTTTTTAAAGAAGGAATTTGTTAACTCAGATTTGAGCAAGTCTGTTCCTAGGAGCTACATCAAAGAGTCCTATGCACATTTGCTCACCTGCATTCAGAAATACCTGACCTGTGAAGGAAGATATAACAAGGTGTATTTCTACCATTTCAAACTTTTATTGCATTTTACAGGGAAGGCATCTATTGATCTACCTTTTTATTTATTCCGCAGTTTGACTAAAATGTGTGACAAGGTACAATTGAGAAAAGAGGCTTGTGAAACTTATTTGTTTCACCATGGCCTGATTAAGTTACTTGTCTTGCATGAACTTAAAAGGATAGGCAAAGATTGGGATACATTCATATTCATGGCTGGTTTCAAGAGCCAGACTGGTCTCAACCCTCTAGCTGCAAAAGATCTTCCAACAATAGGTCCTCAAGCAGAAAGGATCTCCATAAAGAGGACCCACTTCAAGTAGGGAGTTATTTCAAAATTTTGATAAATTTTGCTTGGTATAATTTTTCCAAACATTCCCATTCAATTTCTAAAGGTCTTGAGATAGTTGCAAGAATGTTTTAACTAGCAAAGTGCTTAAATAACAAAGTTCTGGGTTGAAACTGTGATTTTTGAAATAACTCAGCAGTTTCGTAGCGTGCTACGAAACTGCTGAAGGTGATGACCAGAGCTCCGCAGTTTTGTAGCACGCTACGAAACTGCTGAAGCTAAATATCCAATATTAATCAACCAGTTTTGAAACCTAAGCAGGAAACTTTGAAGGGTGAATATATACAAGGCATCATCTGAAGCTACAGTAATAAACCAGGTTAAGACAGGTGGAGAAATATGGATTTGGATCCAACTTTTAATTTTTGTCATTAAGTGAGCATCTTTATCACGGTTCAAATTATGTCAAGACAACTTAAAGGAGTTTTTGCTTTTAAAGGAGGTGGATAGCACGTCAAGGACGTGGCTATCTATCACATTTTGGAAAACCAAAGATGAAGGACCTGCTTCTGTGGATTCGAAAATTATAAGGACCGATGAGCAAGGGTAATTTCCTATATTTCAGGACAATGGAGAAGATGTGGCGTGGAAGACCATCATTCAGCCTTAAACATCCATCACAACCAAACTGAAAAGGGGACCATATGTCAAGGAACGAGAATCATTGTAACCAAGGCTATTATTAGCATAACATGATGTTAGAATCCTACTTGATTTAGATCTCTGAAAAGTCTAGTTGAAGTTTGTTACATTTAATAGGCAGTTAAAAGTTGAATAGGTGTCAATAGAAGTAGATTTCAAATTCCCCTCATGTTTGAGGAGGAATATCAATCAGGTAGAAGAGCTCTATAAATAAGAGAAAGAGCAATGTACAAGGGGTTGGAAAATTTATAAAAAAAAACTCTGATATTTGGCTTATGTAATAATCTGTTTTGGTAATGCAAGTTTGGCTTTGCTTCTCAGGATTCATGAGGGATTTGATGTTCAAAATGTGTGGTATTGTTCTTTTCCTAATATTTGCAGTGGTATGAATGTGTAATCACTTAGAATTCACTTAAGGTGCTATAACATCCTGTATACATTCATAGACTGTGTGGTCCTATTTGAGTTGGTATGTTCTGAATATGTTAAATGCTGAATGGCCTGAATTCTATGTAAGGTTGAAACCATTGTCTTACTGAAATGATGTTGACCCCATAAACCCAAGGGATAGATTAATTGTGTTTCTACCATTCATATTTTATATTCGTTTCACAAGAGTTAGCCATCTTAATTACAGTTGAAAAAATCATTAACCCTTTTGAGAGAGCCCTCTCAGGTTGAGGAGGCTAAGCTTCAACCTAAAGTAGGTTTGAAATAGTTACTTGAAGTCTTCCTAGTCAGCAGCCTTCCAGGGTCTTATTTTGAGATAACATTTTGGTGCATCTGCCGGGAGTCTCAAGATTAATCATTCCCGAAATCAAGATACTGAACTTCTGAAGGTAGCAGGAGCTCAGAAGAATTTTCGAGGCTGCAATCTACCTTGGCAACTTCATTGTTGAAGAATTCGAAATTCATAGATTCATGGTGATTCCGCTGGAGTTATGAAGGACCCAGATGCTAGCATTCTTATTTCAAGGTATGCATGCATAAATTTTTCAGGAATTCAGGGTTTCCCAAATCATTGTCCTAAGGATGCATATTTTCTAAGGAATGGTCCAAAATTCAATGGAGAAGATTTGAGTTTAACTTTGAAGCATATATCAGATTTCTGTGATTTTCCCGAGCTTCTTAGAGTTAAACATGAGGATGTTTGCATTATGTTGTTCTATGATTCATTTCAAGGGAAATGTAAATAGTGGGTTGAAAGCTTTCCTGCCAAATCTATTAAGTCATTTGCAGACTTTTGGCTTATATTTGTGGAGGAATGGATAGATAGATCAGATCTGGTGGCAAACTATCCTTCAATTCAAGGTTTCAAACAATGGAATGATGATCATATTAATGAAGAAATATATGAAATTTTTTCTTTGTCCTTGTCCTCGTATTTAAAATCATTTGAATACAAGACGGAAGATAAGATTTTTTTTTTGAATGAAGTTGCTAAAGACATTAAGAAAGACATTGAAGCTTTACAAGGTCCAATTCAATCATATAGTCTTCATCGTTATGATTATTCTTTTCAAAAGATTTTTATGACAGAACACAAGGAGAGGGTGTTGCTTCCTTTCTCTTTCATGATCGAGGAAGAGTACAATGTTATTGAAGATCAGTTTGCACAATCAGAAAGTTACGAGAACCATCAAGCTGATCATGTATTATGGGATCCTATAGCTAAATACATGGAAGAGCTTTACTCTCCAGTGTTTCAGTTTTTCTATGAAGATCAGAGGCAATTCAAGGGTAGTGGTCATTACAATATCATAGTGGCTCTGAACTCCGATGTAGTCAAAAAACTCAAATATCTGATAAGACAAATAATTGGCTACATTGGAAATTTCACATTGATTGAGCTGAAAGAAGTTTCAATTTATAGGGTATGTAGGTAGGAAAATGCAAATAAGCTCAAGGTTGACTAAGCATTTTTCAATAGATGTAGATTTCTTTCTTCTACAGTGATCATCAAGCTTAAGCCTGAGGTGAAGGCCCAAGAAGCTTGAAGGGGATGCTTGTCAAGCAAATCTATGTTTGTTATAAAGAGGACAAAGCACTGGACCTGTGAGTTCTTAGTGTCTACAAGAGCACACTATCCCAAGTGGAGCCACTGTTATCATTTAAGAAATCTAATGCCAAAATTTCTCATACCAGCTTGATGACAAAGGTCAGTGTTAGTCTAAGTTGATTTCGTTTTTTCTTTAGAGTCTGAGTCTTAGGAGGTCATGAGTCAAGTATGCATCCTTATCTACCATTGGTCACCCTCATTCACCACCCTTCTCATTTTCATGTGTTACTTTGTTATCTACCACAAAACCTTTTAGGTAATTGCGTAGCGCATGTAACCTTTCTAAAGTGTTTTTGTAGCGCATTTAATCTGTTTAGCAGTTTCGCAGCGCAAAAGCCCATTAGGTGTTTTCGCAGCGCAAAAGCCCATTAGGTGTTTTCGCAGCGCGATACATTATTAGGTGATTTCGCAGTGCATCATTCAAAATTTAAACTGACCGCGCTGCGAAATCAGAGATTCGTGCATTCCGCAGCGAATCTTTCCCCAAATGTCAAATCTGTTAAGTAAATCTATGGCTGCGTCATTATTTGTCAGTTCATGTACTCCACATATCACGTCCCACCACCCATCTCCATTATCACAACCGTTAGATTCATTGATATACATGGAATACAAGTTCCAAGGAAAAGCCACCTATGCACAAGTTTTAATGATGATTGTAAGACTTGCATGAGTAACAAATCTGCAAGATTGCAATTTTAAAAAAACTATAATTGGTAAGATTTCAAATTGAAAAAAGCATTGCCATCAAGCAAAGCAGCCAATCAAGCGAGGCAGCAAATCAGGCAAGGCAGAGTTTCAAAAGAGGCAAAGTTTACAGTTTGAACAGCGCTAGCATTCCTGGCTTACAGGTCATTGAAATTTCATGGAGGGATCAGTTGAAAAGAAAGAACACAGATCAGGCAAATGTCTGAGAAATGAACCTGAAGGTTTGGATATAACATTGAAGAACATAGATGTGGAGAAGGCATTTAAAAAAGCTGGATGTTGAAACTTCTGTAAGAAGCTACAAGGGGGTCATGCACAAGTGACTAAAGAATTTGCATTGAATTTTACAGGATTAAATTCAAAGGTTGGTATGATGGAATTGTAGGTCTCACCAGACATGATATCCACAGTCACAGAGATCCATAGAGGGCAAGAAAATTGGTTCAATAATTTCAAATTTGACATGAACCCATGCAAAGAGTTTTTAAAGAAGGAATTCGTTAACTCAGATTTGAGCAAGTCTGTTCCTAGGAGCTATGTCAAAGAGTCCTATGCACATTTGCTCACCTGTATTCAGAAATACCTGACCTGTGAATGAAGATATAGCAAGGTGTATTCATATCATTTCAAACTTTTATTGCATTTACAGGGAAGGCATCTATTGATCTGCCTTTTTATTTATTCTGCAGTTTGAGTAAAATTTGTGACAAGTTACTATTGAGAAAAGAGGCTTGTGAAACTTCTTTGTTTCATCATGGCCTGATTAAGTTACTTGTCTTGCATGAACTTAAAAGGATAGGCAGAGATTGGGATACATTCATATTCATGGCTGGTTTCAAGAGCCAGACCGGTCTCAGCCCTCTAGCTGCAAAAGATCTTCCAACAACAAGTCCTCAAGCAGAAAGGATCTCCATAAAGAGGACCCACTTCAAGTAGGGAGTTATTTCAAAATTTTGCTTGGTATAAGTTTTCCAAACATTTCCATTCAATTTTTGAAGGTCTTGAGATAGTTGCAAGAATGTTTTAACCAACAAATTGCTCAAATAACAAAGTTCTGGGTTGAAACTGTGATTTTTGAAATAACTCAGCAGTTTCGTAGCGCGCTACAAAACTGCTGAAGCTAAATATCCAATATTAATCAACCAGTTTTGAAACCTAAGCGGAAATTTTGAAGGGTGAATATATACAAGGCATCATCTGAAGCTGCAGTAATCAAGCAGGTTAAGGCAGGTGGAGAAATATGGATTTGAATCTAACTTTTAATTTTTGTCATTAAGTGAGCATCTTTATCATGGTTTAAATTATGTCAAATTAAAGGAGTTTTTGCTTTTAAAGGAGGTGGACAGCACATCAAGGATGTGGCTATCTGTCACATTTTGGAAAACCAAAGATGAAGGACCTGCTTCTGTGGATTCGAAAATTATAAGGACTGATGAGCAAGGGTAGTTTCCTATATTTCAGGACAATGGAGAAGATGTGGCATGGAAGACCAACATTCAGCCTTAAACATCCATCACAACCAAAATGAAAAGGGGACCAGATGTCAAGGATCGAGAACCATTGTAACCAAGGCCATTATTAGCATAACATGATGTTAGAATCCTAGTTGATTTAGATCTCTGAAAAGTCTAGTTGAAGTTTGTTACATTTAATAGGTAGTTAAAAGTTGAATAGGTGTCAATAGAAGTAGATTTCAAATTCCCCTCATGCTTGAGAAGGAATCTCAATTAGGTAGAAGAGCTCTATAAATAAGAGAAAGAGCAATGTACAAGGGGTTGGAAAATTTATAAAAAAAAACTCTGATATTTGGCTTATGTAATACTCTGTTTTAATGCAAGTTTGGCTTTGCTTCTCAGGATTCATGAGGGATTTGATGTTAAAAATGTGTGGTATTGTTCTTTTCCTAATATTTGTAGTGGTAGGAATGTCTAATCACTTAGAATTCACTTAAGGTGCTCTAACTTCCTGTATACATTCATACTTTGCGTGGTCCTATTTGAGTTGGTATGTTATGAATATGTTAAATGCTGAATGCCCTGACTTCTATGTAAGGTTGAAACCATTGTCTTACTGAAATGATGTTGACCCCATAAACCCAATGGATAGATTTTAATTGTGTTTCCACCATTCATATTTTATATTCGTTTCACAAGAGTTAGCCATCTTAATTACAATTGAAAATATCATTAACCCTTTTGAGAGAGCCCTCTCAAGTTGAGGAGGCTAAGCTTCAGCCTAAAGTAGGTTTGAAATAGTTACTTGAAGTATTCCTGGTCAGCAGCCTTCCAGGGTCTGATTTTGAGATAACACAAGCAACAACATCAACATTAGTTCCAACAGCTACATCATCTATAGTAGCAACAACATCAGTAAAACCAACAACCCATCCCACTTATGAGGCCATCAATTGATCCAAGCCATGGAAGATATGTCCATTCAAAAAACACATATTAATAAGCTTAAGGAGAAAGTGAAGAGCTTCAAAGATGAAAATAAATTAGCAGAAGTAAGGCATCAAGTGTAGAAACAAAAAGCTAATATATTCAATGACAAGATCCACCAGCTAGGAAAAGAATTGTCACTAAAGGAGCCTTTGGCCCAAGAAAAGCAACATTTATGGGCCAATATCATTGACTCAGTCAAAGATATTTGTCCATATATACATGTAATATTTGAACGAAATTCTTTAATGAAGGAAGCGAGTGAGGAAATTCAAAAGGTAAAAGTGGATCTTGGGGAGAAACGAGAGGAAGCCACTAAAATAATCAAAATGCTAAATTCTAATTCTAAAAACAAGTATGAATTAGGGGAGCTTGGGACAACTGAGAGAACAAAGACCATTCTAGAAGTGAAGAAAGTTATTTCCAAGAGAATTTTGATGATACAGTTTGAGGAGAAATGGCAAAACATGAAACTTGCAGTAAACATGTTTTTTGACAAATTTGAAGTATTGAGACAAAAGGGTTTGCTTAATCTTTTGGTAATCAATGATAAACTGATGAAACATGAAGATTACAATAAGAAGATCAGAGAAGTAGTTATAGAAACTTCCAACAGTTCATCAATGAAAAATGTGCCCACAGGAAAAGTGCTCCTCCAAACTTTGGAAAACTTCTTTTACCTCCAACATGAGGTAAAACATCTCTTTATAAACAAGCCTACTTTTGCAAAGTACACAAATGCTGATAAAATATACAAAAGAATGGTAAAAATCAAATTACTAGATGAAGAAGCTTGGGAGAAATTGAATGATTTACTTTGAAAGGCAAAAGTAAAATAGGTAAAAGTGCAGTCAAGGTTAAAACAAAGCATGCAGGTTAAAATAGAAACATAGTAGTCAAAGATTAAAACTAAAGCAACAACAAAGTTTAAAGAGTATCAAATCACAAGGTAGAGTAAATATGTAGCCATCTTGAAATACACTAAATAGAAAAATAGACAACCAACGTAAAGCAAACAAAAAAAGAGATAAAGAAGCAAAATATTAGTAAAAGCAAACAACAAAGCCAAATAAGGAGGGACAACTTGCATTAGTTAGATAATTGTCTCTACCTTCTTGCATGAAGATATTTCATTTTCCCTCAATAATTCCTAAATTATTTTTAGGATATTTTTTAGTAGTTTTTATATAAATACTTCATAATTCGAAGTATTGAGGGTGGATATCTGAATATTTCTATAGTTGAACTCATCTACAACCTAAAGGTTTACTGTACTTTTTCAGTCGACAGACAGGGCAAATAATAGAAGCATTTCTTTATAGGATTCATGTGTTGAGGCACTTCAGTGAAATATATTTCAATTTTTCCTGTTCTTTTCTAAAGTATTTCATAAACTTGAACATTTTTCTTCTAAATTTGAATGGTATAATAGGAATATTAGTGTAGAATTTGTTTAAGTACACTCTGTTTTGAATTGTTATTCATGTCTATGTTTTCTTCTGATCTATGGTTTAAAGGATCATTAATTTCACTCTAATCCTGATCGACCTCCTTAACCTTCCTTCATTATCCAGTTTAAGGAACCCTTAACTGCTCTTTGATCCCGATTGAAAATCATTTCACCATTTCAGCCCTAAATATCTAATTTTTCTTAGTACCTTGCCCTGTAACACTACTTTTATAATTGGCTTCTATTATATTTTCTTGAGATATTGACTCCATATTCCAATGGAAAATAGACAGGCACTTATCCATCTAAATCAGTAATTCCACCAATAAATCAAAATCAAACCAAATCAATCAAACATAACTAGCCTAAAATCCATCAAAATAAACAAAGTTAAATCATGTAGATAGAGACCTCTCCGAGTTTAGGAAGGCTAGATCCTAAGCTCCAAAGTAGGTTTGTAGTTACCTCTGATTTTTCTTCTTAACACATTGAACAACCCTTGGAAATTTTGGAGTGATAACACAACCAACAAGATGATAGTGGTTTGTAGGAATGTCAGATTCGATGAGGAGAAGACCATGCGAGTTTCCCCTGAGAGGGAGCTTGAGCTACATGTAGATGAGGAGCTTGTAGCTCATAATGTTGAGGAGCCTTAGATTGATGTGGGGAAACCACATGCAGAGGATCTAGGAGTGCAGACATAAACTCAATCAGAGTCTTCCAGAGAGGGAAGAAAGAGCACGAAAGAGGCTGACAAATTGTTGGATGATGCATGGGAGAATGTGGGAGCACCCACTTCTCAGCACAGGCAGAGGAGGTCACCTGAGCGGTACACTGGATACATGGCTCTTATGGGCGAATATGTTGTGGAAAATCCATATTCCTTTAAGGAAGAAGTGCATCAACTAGTTCGGGTTGATGCCATGGTAGAGGAGTATGACTCCATAGTTCATAACAATGTTTGGGATGTGGTCATGAGACTAGAGGACAAGTCAGTGGTGAGCTCCCATTAGCTTTACAAGGTAAAACAAGCTGCATATGGTAGTGTGGAGAATCATAAGCTTATATTTGTGGCCTGTGGCGGCCCGTGGCTTTTCATAGGTAGAGGGGATTGACTATGATGAGACCTTTGCTCCTGTTGCAAGGTACTCCTCAATAAGATATATATTGGCACTATAAGCACATATAGTTGGAAGATACATCATATGGATGTGAAGGCAACCTTACTTAATGGTGTGATTTAGGAAGAGGTGTACATAGAGCATCCTGAAGGTTTTGAAACCCTTGACCATGAGTCACATGTGCGTTGGGTTGTATTATATTCTTTCCACGACTAACCTATGTAGTGAACCGGGGGGTTAGAGGGGGGGCGGATTCCCCCCTTTTTTGTGTTGATTACATAATGGGGGGGTTTGAGGGGGGCGGGTAGCCCACCTCTGCGAGGTCCAAGACAGCGCCTCGGGGAAATTTTTTTGGACCCTATATTAGGTTGGGCAAACCTACCTATGGTTTTCAGTCCATGGTTTTGGATGTGATGGTTTTCTTCGGTTCGTGGTATTGGATGCTTTGGCATGTATAAATATGTATTGTAACATTAAAAGGAACATAATGAAAAATCAAGCTGGTAGTCTCGGTTTTGGGATACAGGGGAAAATATCCGTGCATATGTGTTTTATGTGTTATGCTCTCACATTGTTTATTTTTTTGTGTTTTAGAATTCGTATGCAGGTAATTTCTATACGGGGTTAAAACCTACATTTGGTATCATAGCTGTTTTGGCTTCAAGGGGATTCTTTTGTTGCTGATGGGTTTCGCTTAGGCCCATGGTAGACCTTGTTCAGTGGGAGATCTGTGAGATCAATTCTGGTGGTGAAAAAAGATGATGAGCAGTGGAAAGATAGGGATTGAGAAATTTAATGGTCATAGTTTTGAGTTGTGGAAACTTAAGATGGAGGATTTGTTGGTGGATAAAGATCAGTGGATCGTGATAAATCTAGGTACTAAACCAACAGGAGTGTCCAATGAAGAATGGAAGAAGTTGGATCAGAAGGCAAAGAGCACAATATGATTATGTGTCTCAGATTCAGTATTGCTGAATGTATCAGGGGAAGCTACGACGAAGGCTTTGTGGGACAATTTAGGGACTTTGTACCAATCTAAGTTTTTGGTGAATAAACTATTCCTGTGGAAAAAGCTGTATAACTTGAGGATGAAATATGGAGACTCGGTGATAGAGCATCTAAATGCATTTAATAATGTGGTAAGTTAGTTAGCATCCGCTGATATTAAAATTTCAAGTGAAGATAAGTGTATTAGTTTGTTGTGTTCTCTACCAGATTCATGGGATAGTTTGGTTATTGCAATAGGTAGCAATGCAACTGCCTTGCAGTTTGATGAAATAGTCTCATCCTTGTTGATGGAGGAGATGAGACAGAAAAATATGGAGAACCAAAATGGTGATGCCTTTTTTGTACAAGGACGGTCCCAGAACAGAAACAAAAATAAGTCATCGAGTGGGAGATATAAATCTCCAGGAAAACCTGTAAAGGTGGTGTGCTGGAAATGCGGAAAGGAAGGGCGCTACAAAAGTGATTGTAAATCTAAAGCTCCTTATAAAGGAAAGGGATCTAATGATGCTCCTTCTGTAGAGGCAAAACCACCTCAAATGAAGGTGAGGATGTGTCCTTGGCTTCTTCAAGTACACATGTAGATCATGAGGCATGGTTGATTGACTTAGGTGCATCCTTTTGCTTCACTCTCCATAGAGAGTGGTTCTGCGAGTATGAGAAATAGGATGGTGGTGATGTCTTCTCAGGGGATGATAGGAAGGCTAGAATCATTGGTTGTGGAAAAGTAAAGTTGAAGTTGCAAGGTGGAAGGGTTAGAACACTTCCGAGTGTTCTGCATATTCCTGCATTGGCTAGAAATCTGATTTCTGTAAGCAAGTTGGATGATGCAGGTGTAAAGACAGTGTTCGAGAAGAATACCTGCAAGATGGTTCAAGGAGCACTGTTATTGATGCAGGGAGTTCGGATTGGAACTCTGTACAAGCTACAAGGTAGCACTATTGTTGACGGGTGCAATAATTCTATGGTTCCTGAAAATGGAGTAGAAAATCTAGTGGTCTCTGGAGAGAAGACCATGTTGTGGCATCAAAGGCTTGGACATATTGGAGAGAAGAGCCTTCGAATACTTCATGGTAAAGGTATGGAAGAAGGTATGAGTAATAGCTCTCTGGAT
>APFE031550610.1:0-19901 GCA_000404065.3 Pinus taeda
CCTCTTCTTCATGATTCATGCTAGAGCTTTCAGGTTCCTTACTAGGTGTTTGCATTTTCTTTCCTCGGGGCATCAGTTACCGATAATAATGCTCTACTAGCCCTTTGAATCCTTCAAAATAAATTTTCAACCAATCTTAAGCAAAAATTTAGAAAAATCTACACACCTTTTTTTTCTTTGTAGGAGCTTGATATTGCCTCTGATGTATCTCTGTACTTTTAGAACGTCTAGTTTTCAAATTGCGACCTGTGGTAGCCCTCTGTGTCCTATTTCCAATTCCACCAGTCTGACCCCAATTGGATTCTCCAATGAAGAGTTATGCCAAATCTCCCACAGTGACCTGATTATAGACCTTTTCAGAAGAGCGAACTTGTATGAAGTGCCACGTGTCACTATTTTGACCTTTGCCTCCGAAAGATATAAAAAATAAACTACAGTCCGTCCTCTTTCTGTACCTTCTTACGAAATTTCAATCTGATGCTCAGAGAGAAAGTTATGACAATTTTCCCCAGGTCACTTGTTTTGAATGTAATTCAGGATTTTACAAAAGGACCAACGTCCTCAGATCATATCTCCGAAAATATAGCGAAAAAAGCTCTGAACTTCGGACCCGAGATTCAGCGTGATGTATTATCAAATAGGTTTTTTTTGCGACTTATGAAACATCACAGAATAAAAGCTATAGCGAAAATTCCACGATGACTTGTTTGGAGCAGCGAAACCCTAGAATCCAAAGCTCTAATACCAAATGTTATGAAACCAGCTCAAGAAAAGATAGAAAAGATAAATCAACACCTTATAATTCAGCTCTTGGGGGCAACCTCCTACATTACATAAATAACAATTCTTGATGTTCAAATACAAAACCTCCTTTCTATATAGGAGTCTAAGGGGTCACAATAAAACCCAGCTGACCTAATACTAATAATATAAGCCACAAAATAACAAATAGAGGATCTATGGGGCACAATAATAACAATATGGGGGCAATAGGGGCACAACAATATTAATAAGGGGTACAACTACCATAGTAATGGGGTAATCACTAGTATTATAGGGACCCAACAACATTTCTCCAAGTTGGCACATAGTTTGCATTGCTGAAGGGTTTGAAGGACCTTCCGAATGTGTTGCAAGTGTTCTTCCCAACTCTTGTTGAAGATGAGGATTTTGTCAAGATAAAAAACCACGAATGAGTTGGCGAAGGGCCACAAGATGTCATCCAATAGCCTCATAAAAGTAGTAGGGGAATTTGTCAACTCGAAGGGCATAACCAACCATTCGAAAAGGCCTTCCTTATATTTGAAAGGGGCCTTCCATACATTTGTGGGTTCTATTGGAACCTGGTGATAACTAGACTTTAGATCGATCTTGCTGAAATACTTGGCCTCCTTGAGTTGGTCTAGAAGGTCATTAATTCGTGGGATTGGATACCTGTTCCTGTCTGTGATTTTGTTTAGTGCCCGATAATCAATGCAGAACCTCTATGTCCCATCCTTCTTTTGTACAAGTACAATGAGGCTCCCACAAGGTGAGGAACTTGGTTGGATGTGCCATTTTTGCAACAAGTCCTATATATTCCACTTGACCTCTTCATTTTCCAGAATGGAGTGGCGATATATCAACCCATTGTGTAGGGGTGCTCCAGGAGTCAAATCGATCGAATGCTTGACCTGACTGTGAAAGGGTACCCCTGTGGGTGAGGTGAAGATGTCTTTATATTTTTTCATGACCGTATCCATCTAATTCTGCTACGTGGAGGAACCCTTCTCGGGGGCCATGGATGTGGCTATGATCTTCCCCTTACTTTGAGAGCGAATCAGAAAGAAAACAAATTTCCTAGCATGGGAGATGATCTTGCTGCATTGCTTAGCATAGATCAAAGAGATGGTGATAGGCGGGGATACCTGCGGTATCTTGTATAACTTACTACCCAAAGAAATAATAACAAAGAGGCGTCTAAACTCATATACAACATGTCACTTTCACAAGTATGGTTGTCCTAATAATACATCAAAAAATTCAAGAGGAGAAACATCACACAATGCCTCATCTGTGAAGGGCTTGATGTTGTAGGGAAGGAAACACTGTTGGCTAATGAATAGATCTCATCCTTGGTGAAGCAACCCGATGGTGTATTGTTATAGATATGTTGTAGTCAGTAGGCCTAGCGACTTCATGACCTTTGCTGAAATGAGGTTCTTTTGGCTCCCTTTGTCGACAATGAACTACAGCAGAGAACCCTTCACCCACATTTATGAGTGGAATAGGCATTCCCCCTCCTCTAGATATTCAAGCTCAATATTCTGGATCTTGGGGGTGGCCATAGTGGCACTGCGCTCTGCGTCAATTCAGAAGTTCTGACTAAGAGTTAGAACATGCGTCCAACTCAGAAGCCTTCAGCTCAGCCACTAGTGACTGCTTGGTCCAACGCTCACTTGTGTTATGGTGGAGCTCTTATGGAACTCACACCACTTTCCCGTGTCCTTCTTTGTCTTAATGATGTTGTTCTTTGATTATGGCTTCAGTGGGTTATCTTGGGTATCCCTCCTTGACTTTTCCCTTTGCTCTACGGTTTGGGGGTGCCTTTCCCTTGCTTCAGATTCACATATACAAAGTCTGGATTTTTCTGTTCAAACTTCTGCTCAATCTTGAAAATATATTGGTACGCCATGCCAAGTGAGGAGATGTCCATGAACTCCATATCATTCTGGATGTACCTGTGTAGGAAGTCACAATATTTGAGTACCAAATGTTTCTTAGAATCCTTGATACGTAACTTCATGCGAAGGGTATGAAAAACACTGGTAAACTCTGGCACTTGATGGTCCCTTCCCTATTGCAACGTGGTCCACTTTATGTATTTATCCTCATAGCTCCCGATAGGGTAGTAATTCCATTGATGGTGTCCCGAAACAAATTCCAAGTGGGTGCGACCGAAAATAGTGAGGGTGCTCTTTTGTTCTTATTCTCACAACAGGTTTCCCACTAGTCCTTGACGTGCAAGGGGTGCTTTGAGAAGTAAAAAGTGATATTTTCTTGGATTGAAAAATAATGAAAAAAAAAATATCCTTCTAGCATATTTGACAATTTATCTACGGCGTCTGCATCTATTTGACACTCAAATATGGGGATGTCAAAGTTAACTTGTACCTTAAAGGGTGTGGTGCTTCCAGAGTAGTTGATAGAAGGAGATGCATCGCCCTTGGGTAGCTGCTGAAGGATCTGGGCAAAGTTTTCCATCATCACATTCCTCTGTCACTCAAGGGCTTCTTTGAGCAAGATTTTGAAAGGATCTCTTGCCCCCTCGCCTTTCTTCTCTTCCACCATGGTAGCCGTTACCACTCTGTAGTGTTCTCTAGGTTAAAAGGAGAAAACTTAGAGGTAACCACAAACCTCTTTTTTTGATAGACCGGTCTTCTTCAACTGGAGGGGGCTCCCTCACTTATAAAATATAAAGACTTTAAAGAACAAATTTAGGAGAGATCGGTTATGACAATGGAATTATGAAGATATTTGGTTGAAAAATGAGTGGTTGGCTAAGTAATAAAACATGATCAATTTGTCTTTTCATTCATTTTCTTATGCAAGTAAATTGACATCTATTACAAGGGATTTTCAACATGACGTGGGATATTATGACAGGTTGTAATATAGAAGGGACAAACTGAAACAAAACAAACAATTTCTTCCTTTGCAAATAAACAATGTTTCTTTTACATGAGAAAGAAAGGAAAGACGAAAGATACAACATACATGAGTATAAGACATTCTATTTGTAACTGAAATATGAAAACAGTTGAAAAGAGCAGCTTAACTGAATTCTAAGTTAACTGAAATCATAATACCCATATAACAAAACGAGACAATCGCATAACTGAGTGATAAAAAAATAATCCCAAACATCATACCATAAGAATCCTTGTACAATGGAATCGAAATCGCTCAATCCATAAGCACTGCACCATGAATTGATCACAAAAGAAAAAATTATAGAAAATTGATACCAACACAACATTGAATCATCAACAACCTTTTCAATTTATTTTTCTAGTTTAAACACACATACAATAGCAAATCTAAAATGTCTAGATGCATCACATCATTGATCCAACAAAGGATCAAATCAAAGTGAAAAGAGGAAATATTTTTGGTGTTTTAAAGTCTTTTTCCTCTAATGATAAAAAATAAAAAAACATAAGGTATTCATATCTTAAAAAAAATAGTAAATAACTGTAAAATCACTCTTGTTTTTGAAGCATATCTTCATTTATCAAAAGTAGCAAAAAGAATGGCAACTGGCTACTGATTGTGCAGTGTTTGGATAATAGTTGGGTAGTGACTGTGTTAGCATGTTTTCTTTCAAAATTGACACGTGACTGATTGTCTGAGTTGGCTACCACCCTTGCTACATGTTCACCCCTTTAAAATTTTACATCTGGCATCTTCGTCGCACCTATGAACACCTCCCACAAACTGAAATTAAATTGCGTGACACTAGTGACCTCAAAGAAGCATTGCACAACATTGGTAAACTCAAAAAACATTACGTGACACTCGTAACCCTTTGCGCAACACTGCGCAAACACTAGTAGCCTCTGCGCATCATTGCGTAGCGCTTATAGAACGCAACACTATTTTGGGTATATCTCCCAAACAATAATATCTGTGTGAACACTGAAGGAGGTTATTGTATGTGATATTTTTATAATATAAACCTCTCTCAGTTTCTCTAAATTATTTCCCATATTACCAAAAAATGCTTTGCAAAAGAATGACTTAAACAAATAAATTTACAAATTGCGAAAAATAAACTTTGAATATGCATTCGAAACTCTTGATCTATTATACCTGTGAATAAAATGGAGGAGATTATTGTTCTTTGACCCTTTATTGAGAAAATCCAATTTCAGTTTCTCTAAATTTAGCTCCATTTGTTTGGAAAACGTTTTGCAAAATGGTGAGAAAAACAGGGTTTGAGCAGCAAATTCCCATATTGAGTATGACCTCAATTTCTCATCAACTGCCAGCTAGGAATCGATCTATGTTATCATGTATCAATTCTATGTGCTCATATTAGTAATAGTTTGCATGACTATACAGTGGCATGAGAATAAGGTGGATAGGGGATAATGAGGGTTGTACATGTGATGAGTATTAGGGAGTGGTAATGGTGTCATGGGGATAGGTTTAGAACAAAGGGAGAGAAGGGAAATGTAATGTGAATAAGATGTAAATGATATGTGAAAATTGGATATGATGTAGATAATATATGAAGGTATGTATAAAGGGAAATAAGGTAGGAAATAGGGAAACATGGCGTAGATAGGAATAGGTGATAAGAATTTAAAAAACATTTAATGACCAGACCTCATGACCATCAAAACTTTAGATTGACACAACTTCATTTCAGATGGTTCTGATCGATGAAAAAGTGACACATAACCCCTTTTGACTTACTTGTATAAACATGTGTGACCTCATGAATCCCAATCACTTGACACTCTTTCATGCTTTGGATGAACTCTCTATGGAATAAATTCAAGGATGTCATACAATAAATTTGAGGCTATGACAACAACAGTGCTCACAGGCTCAACTTATTCAAAAAATGAAAATTAAAGGACAGAAAATATATTTGATGATGAAACTAATGACCCTAACAGGAGGCTGTCAGGATTTGCGAGGCTGGTCTTGCAAAGGTTCAACTAGTTCGAGCCCTAACTCATATCCCGACCTCATTGGGGACATGTAAAGAAAAACAGAGAAAGAGCAAACCACTCTGATACCACTAATCCAAACTTAAACATGAATACAAGAAATCACAGATATAACCATAAATACAAAGATGCAACATAAATAACACTTCATTTCTTTAATATCAAATACTAAAGTATGCTTACAAACAAAATCGAAATAAGGCTAGCTTGAGCGATGGTAGCTTATCTTTGAGAAGAGATGTGGCAACTACATGCCTCTGAACTGTGTTAAAATGAGGCTTGGAGCCCTATTTATTATTGAGAAACAATGGAAAGCCCTAAACATCAAAAAACCTAACCATAGGAGATGAAGCACCAAAACTATGGGCCCTGCTTGGGTAAATTGGTACATCAACTTCATGGGTGTTGTAACTTTGGTATACGATCTCCGTTTGACGTGCACAATACCTTGTTAGAAATATCTATCCAAGGAATACAACTTTTGAGTGGTAGAAATTAGTATACAACCAATGTTGGCCCCAATTTTCCCAAAAAATGTTGTTTAGGGCCCCAAAATGACTCGGGAAGTTTACGACCTGAAAAACTGCCAAAAATAGTAAATTGTGCTATAATTAAGAAAACTGAAAAAATGAAAGAGACAGTGGTGGGGGTCCAAGTGGAATAGGCAGGTGGCCACCAACATCCACCTGGATCAACTTCAAAGAATGATATTTATATACCTCCGAAATACTTGTTAAGGTTCCCCTCTCTCCTTACTCTACTTGACTTAGTTGACAAGGGTTAACTGAAAATACAAGACCAATTAGAATAGGTGGTACTAGTTAAAAAGAAAGCATCATGATTCCACTACGACTCTCTCTGAAAGGAACATATTTTCCATAAGATTATCATCGAATAAAAGAAATGCAAGATTCACATGAAGAGAGGGAATAAACAGATAATCAAGCCTTTATAACAATACAACTTCCTCTTGGATTTCACCGAGATTGGCTGAGAATCCAAACATGGTCTCATGCAGAAGAAACCTTTGACTAAAAAGAAAACAAACAAAAGGAAAGAATCTTAGTGAAAGCAAAACAAAGTAAAGAAAATCAAAGGAAAAACAAAGAAAAGAAAATCAATGGAAAAAATAAAGAAAATAAAAAATACTCCTACTCCTGACCTAAACAAAGCATAGGCAAAAATTACGTGAAACGATACTTCCATTGCAGCCACCGGTGCATTTCTTGGCCTATGTGGGTGAGGGAATGCATGTCAAGAAAGATATACAAGAAAATCAGTAAACAAGGAAGATAGGACAATGAAAACCAAAATGTTCGAAGTTTGAATATACACGACAAAAATTAAGAATGAAAAGTGCATGACAGAAATTTTGTGACTATATCATGGTGTCTCGACACACTGGAGGTTCCAAATATACAAGCACAAACTTTCAAACTGAGAAGGCAAGCGAACATGAAGAAAGAAGAAAATTTTCGTTTTGCAACAATGGTCGCCACATATGACGCCTCTGATAACTAAGCGGTAGGATTGTGTAGTATAGATGGTGGATCCAACAATTGTAAGACAAATTGATTTTCAATATGTGTGATAGAGTGATGAGGAGCCTCAAAAGATTCAACACTATTATAATCGAAAGTGGAACTAACCTCAAGACTACCAAAATATAAGATAACCATCAGCTGGGATTGAAGTGCCTCAACAACTTTAGGACGTTCCAACTCATTGGAAGGTAGATCATCATAGATCAGTGGCTGGGAAATATTAGCAGTAGAAAAATCAAAATCGTGACCAAATGAATCAATGAAGAGGTTACGACAACCATGATTAGAAACTTCAAGATCACAAACAAAGGCATCATCACGATCTGGTGAATCACAAAGAGGGGAAGATGAAAAATGATAAATTTCACCCTATAAGTTTTCAGAAATATGAGATGAGAGGTTGGGAAGATCAAGAGTAGAATATTAATCCTCTCCACATCTGGATGAAAAAATGACATTCCCATGTTCTGTGGATGATCAGAAGTAGAAACATCATTAGAAACTAAATTTTCACAAGATTCAACAGAAATGAAAAAATCGTGGGAAATGTTAGGATGATGAAGGAGAGATTCGGAAGGAAGAGAATCATCCTTCGTCGTAGATTCTTGTTTAGCTATGGACTCCCCTACATAATCATTGTGAATGATATCACAAATTGACTTCTCAACACCAACTCCATCCACCACTTGATCCTCGTGAACATCACAAGAGATATTTGAAACATGTGAACAAAACACATCACAATATTGAGGATCATAAGGACTAAAGGATGGAGGATGAGGAGATGACACTTCATCGCAATAATCATATGACAGTCCAAACCTGCGCTAAAATTCTGAGTATGTGAGGAGGGAAAATATGGTGGTAGATCAATAGAGGAATTTTCGAATTCTCCTACCTTAGACTACGGAACTAGAGCTGTTTGATGAGAGGAGGACAGAGGGTCACTTGGAATAACAACCTTTTCCATCATAGATTTATAAGCTCTAAAGCCGAGGTATGTTGGGAGCGACTCAAAAGATTCTAACTCCTGCAGCTTTTCTAAAATGTGAACAAGATATTGAAATCTTCCTATCAAGTAATTCTAATCAACTTCATCTTTTGGATATTCAAAACAAAAATGCATAAGATGATTGTGAAAATGATGCAATGATTCATTAGGTGATTTTTGCAATTCTAAAATTTTCTTTCCTAGACATTTACGACTGAACATGTCAAAAGAATGAGACAATTTTGTGAAAAGATGCTCGAAAGAATGTATGGAGGCATCAATCAATGTGTGATCAGAATTGGATCCTAAAACACTCTCAAAGTTTTCATGACTGCTTCAAATTATGCCAAAAGATTCAAGTCTTAGAAAAATCAAAGCTATTAGAAGGAATCCTCGTAATAGTTGCAGTTGTGGCCAGAGCGGAGCAACGAGGACCCAGTCGAGCGCATAGACCATTGGCCCATGGTAATGTGCACTGGTGCAAACTGGAAAAACTGGAGGCCAAATTACGAAATGGGGGTGGTTTCTGATACACGATTAGCGCTAAGTAGGGTATCCCCCTCAGTGAAGGAAAGCCCCAAAGCGCCCTAACGTGAAATCACTATAAAATTCAGAAAAAGTAACGCATTCGGTTCCGTAGTGTGGGATTACACAAACCAGCAGGATATTGGAAGGCCTCGAGGTGGTAAGAAGTTTTGACTGAGTCCCGTTCGATGCCACACATCGAGCGACATGCATTCGTCGGATGAGAGAGAAAACTGCCCACATGATACGGGTAAACATCGTGCAACTTGTCCACCCGATATGAAGGACGACCGTAGGATCTAGGGGGCCCAGATCAACGATGCAGATGCGTCCCGATGACTGAATGGATTTGACAAGTCAAAAAGCAAGATGAAAGGGGATTTGAAGTTCGACGTGGATGATGAGCTGGCAAATGATTCATGTTTCACGGGTGATCTTGAAGCAAACGGAATTAATGGCCATTCAAAAATGATTCAAGAAATCCGACACCCAGTTCATTAGGAAAAAGGTGGCCACCTCCCTACGAGGCATTGCCCAGTGATGATGACACAGAGCAGAGGAATTCAAATGGACAGAGGTAAGGAAACCAGAAGGCCAGGAAGAGGAAACGAACTTTCAAAAGAACAGACTGGCTTTAAAGCCATGACCTAACAGAAGCAAAAAAAACACACAAGAAGGCAGATAGCTAAGAGTAGAAAATAAAGAGTAGAAGTCGAGATGACCTGAAGGCAACATCAAGCCAGACAGAGCCAGAGAGAGTCAGAGAGTCTGTGTACTCCATAGAAGGCTTGAGAGGTTCAAGCAGACTTGGCGTAGGCCTATTATACTACTATGACCATCAGAGGTCGAATTTCAGTAAGGAGAGTCTGTGCACTCCATTCCTACTAACTTTTATCTGTTTAGTGAGACTCGAATTGAGATCATTGTTGTAAAAACCCTGCTTAAAAACATAATAGAGAGGCCACCACTAAGAGATGGACCAGGAGACGTAGCCGAGGAGCATTGGATGAACTCCTTATTAAACTTGTTGTCTTACATGTTTTCCTGTTATGTTTTCTCTAACTTCCTGAGTGTCTGTGTATTTTGCAATCTTATCGATCCATTGCGTAAAGTAACATAGGCACATCCATGCACATGAGTCTATAATACCTTTAATTCTTTGTCCTGGATAAATTCTAGATCAAGTGGTATCAGAGCTCTAGGTTACTAAGGTTAGACAAGCTTGTGCTGGATTTTGTTGTTGAACGCTAACTAGATCAAAGCTTAAATTAGGAGAAGTAGAGTTGGCTGAAACTAACTCGTAGATTGGAAGAGTCTATTCTAAGAGGAAAATGTTAGAAGAAAATCCCTTGGAATCAGACCCCCAGTTCATGGATAGTTTTATGACCATGAGATCCATGGTGGAGGAAATGTATAGGGAATTTAAGAAAAATAGAGATGAAGATTCATCAAACTCCAAACAAGACAAAGGAGTAGAACAATCTCTCCTCCATGACCACTCTAAAGGCAAAGGGAAAGAAGAAAAATTTCTCACACCTCCTAATAAACTTGAAAATAAAAAGAAGAAATTAGATGTTAAATTTGATTTACCAATATATGATGGAGAGTTGAATGCAGAGAAGCTAGATAATTGGATCAGACAGATTGATGTTTATTGCAGAGTGCAGAGCATTGATTCAGACACGAGTAAGATTCAGCTGGCCAGCCTACGCTTTGGAGGCACTGCCTTGGTATGGTGGGAAGGCAGGACACAAGATGACATGAAGAAACATGGTAAGATTCTTTCTGTCTGGAGTGAATTTGTTTTTGCAATTAAAAAGCAATTCTATCCACTAGCCTACATGCAGCAAACCATGATGAGCTGGCAAACTCTTCGACAACTAAAAGGGAAAAGTGTACAAGGTTACACCCAAGAATTTAGGAAAAGAGCTTTAATTCTAGGAATTTCTTTAGACTCACCTGAGACTCTGTTGAAGTATGTAGGTGGTCTACACAGCTACATGAGGCACACTATCCTCATGTTTAATCCTACTAGCATAGATGAGGTATCCATTCAGGCTACACATCTAGAAGCTAGAGGTAAGAATGGGAACCCAGAAGTTGGGGGATCATCCATACCCACTGCAAGAAAAAATAAGGAGAAAAGAGCCAAGCCAAGTACAAGGCAAGGCATGACAGGCATCAGATGGAGCATAGTTTCCAAGTTGGTGATCAAGTCTGGCTGTATATTAGCAAAGACAAAATGCAAGGTGAAGGTAAGAAGTTGAAGCCAATAAGGTATGGACCTTTCAAGATACTTGAGAAAATTGGTGAGAATGCTTTTCGCCTTGATATACCAGCTTACATGCACATCTACTCAATTGTTAATACAGATAGCTTGAGACTATTTGAACCTTCATTAATCGAAGATCCTGAAGAGCAAAGTCAATTTCCTTCTATTGATGATCCCTTGCCTGAATATCTTAATGAATTGCAGGAAGATATAGTTCTAGACAGGAAGGTAAGAACTACGCGCAGAGGGGATGTTGAATACCTCACGTTTGGACGCAAAGGTTTAAAGCCAAGCAGTGTGAAATGGATAGAAATTGAATAAGCGAGGAAGCAATACCCGGACTTTATTGATTCTTAAAAGAAAACCAACTTTTGGTGGTCCAAAAGCTTTTTCAGTGGGAAGGTCGTGATTCAAATTGGATCCTAAAACACTCTCTAAGTTTTCATGACTGTTTCAAATTATGCCAAAAGATTCAAGTCTTAGAAAAATCAAAGCTATTAGAAAGAATCCTCGTAATCGTTGAAGTTGTGGCTAGAGTAGAGCAACGAGGACCCTCAGTCGAGTGCGTAAACCGTTGGCCCATGGTAATGTGCACTGGCACAAATTAGAAAAACTGGAGGCCAAATCAAGAAATTGGGGTGGTTTATGATACGCGATTAGCGCTAAAGCGCTAATCATGTATCACAAGATGTCTCCCTCAGTGAAGGAAAGCCACGAACCGCCCAGACCCGAAATCGCTATAAAATTGAGAAAAAGTAATACATTCAGTTCCGTAGCGCGGGATTCCACAAACCAGTAGGATATTAGAAGGCCTTGAGGCGTTTAGTAGTTTTGACTGAGTCCTGCCCGATGCCACACATCGAGCGACATGCATCCGGTAGATGAGAGAGAAAACTGCCTACATCGGACGGGTAAACATTGTGCAACTTGTCTGCCTGATATGAAGGATGACCGTAGGATCCAGGGGGCCCAGATCAACAACAGAGATGTGTCTCGATGACTGACCGGATTTGACAAGTCAAAAAGAAAGATGATAGGGGATTTGAAGTCCGTCGTGGATGATGAGTTGGCAAACAATTCATGTTTCACGGGCAATATTGAAGCAAATAGAATTAACATCCATTCAAAAATGATTCAAGGAATCTGGTACCCAGTTCAGTAGGAAACAGGTGGCCACCTCCCTGCGAGGCGTTACCCAGTGATGACAACGCAAAGCAGAGGAATTCAAATGGACAGAGGTAAGGAAACCAGAAGGCCGAGAAGCGGAAATGAACAGTCAAAAGAATAGACTGGCTTTAAAGCCATGACCTGACAGAAGAAAAAAAACACACACAAGAAGGCAGATAGCTAAGAGCAGAAAACAAAGAGTAGAAGTCGAGCTAACCTAAAGGTAACATCGAGCTAGATAGAGCCAGAGAGAGTTAGAGAGTCTGTGTACTCTATAGAAGGCTTGAGAGGTTCAAGCAAACTCCTCTGCATAGGCCTGTCATACTACTGTGACCATCGGAGGTCGAATTTTAGTAAGGAGAGTCTGTGCACTCCATTCCTACTGACTTTTATCTGTTTAGTGAGACTCAAATTGAGCTCACTGTTGTAAAAACCCTGCTTAAAAACATAATAGAGAGGCCACCACTAAGAGCTGGACCAAGAGACGTAGCCCGGGAGCATTGGGTGAACTCCTTATTAAACTTGTTGTCTTACATATTTTCCTGTTATGTTTTCTCTAACTACCTCAATGTTTGTGTATGTTGCAATATTATTGATCCATTGCATAAAATAACATAGGCACATCCATGCACATGAGTCCGTAATACCTTTAATTCTTTGTCCTGGATAAATTCTAGATCAATGTGTGACACCATTGCCTTATGTGCCCTTCGAACGTGAGGATGAACAACCTACAAGAAACATCCATACAATGGATGTTGTGCTCTATGCAAAATTCAAGAAAATGAACAATATGCTCAATCAAGGTTGTCTCACCCTCACAATCGAATTTAAGGGTTAGCAAGTCATCTACCATGTTTTTCGACACTTGCATACTTACATATCTGGAAAAACATGTCGGGATTATGATTGTGGAGGAAGTCATTAAATGAGTGCAGAATTTCAAAATAGACTTCAAGGGCTTAGTTTGTCATTTGGCCCTCCTTCTAGTACCATAAATGTTGACCGTTTTGGACCCTCCAACATTCACGAGATCTCCCTGATATGAAGTCCCAACTAGACCTCACACGGTTTAGAGTAGGAGTCCCAGCAGTGGGTAGTAATGTTATGCCTTGACTGTGGAAACATGTAGAGGGAAGTATGATACATTTGGGTGAGAGAAAGTGTGTGACCTTGCAGAGAGTCAAGTGCCATGAATGAAGGTTCCAACACACGAAGGGAAAAGGAAGTGGGCCCCTTGGAAGCCTGTAATATTACAAAGCTTGAAAGGAACACACGAGCATAATGACATCACGATCTAAGATGCAAAATAGTCCACAAGTTAAATTGATGAATTAATACAACATCACACATTCAACAAGGTCCATACAAATGCAAACGAAATAGTCCATAAGCATATGCATAAGTTAAATAACATACATCGAAAATACAATAAGAATAGTCCTACTCTATTCACAACATATGCATGAAAGTGTGCTGGCTCTAATTTTATTATTATAAGTGAAAGTTCCATTCATACATACACCATTGATGACCACTATCCCCAATAGTGGAACATTAAAGACAGGAACACCTGCTCCTCCAAAGAAGTACTTGTTCTACGATACAAAGAAGCCAAGGCTCTTCACAATACTCCTAAGCTCTTTCTAAGCCTAAACCTAGATAAAAGCTTGGCTCCTGTTGTGCCATACAACAACCCCCCATTTCATATCATTACTATTCCAAAATTATAATGGGGAATGGGTCCCTTTTAATTTTTGTTCCAAATTGGTATCAATTTAGAGTTCTATTTCAAAAAAAGGCTCGAATAAAAGGAAACATTATTAAAATACCTTTTTAAATAAAACCAATCAAAAATCCCAATATAAAGCGATTTATCTTTATCATTGCGATAAAGCGATTGTAAGGTCGCATATCGCAATGACAAAGAAAGCACAACTTAAGGGACATCTTGGTTTTCGCCGATGCGAAAATCGCTATCGGATATCGTCAAAAGCATAAAGTAACATAAGCAATAATCCTTGCTCCGATGCGATGCGATATCGGCAATCCGGAATCATACTTAAATGCAAAAAGCCTCCCCTTCGCCCGATGCGATGCGATATCGCTATCAGTGATCGGCAACTCACCATGCCCTCATTCTAGACGACCCTCTTAGCTATTCCCGATGCAATGTGATATCGCTATCGGCGATCGCGGATTCCAAACGAAAACAATGTAATAACTTAGTATTTCCCCGATGCCCGATTGCGAAAAGGGAAGAGCGCAGTTTTCAAAGAAAAGTCATAAGTGGCAGTTTAATATGATTTATTTGTAATTAAGGCAATATCCTTTGAAAAGCCGCTCATCCGCGTTCAAATCGCCAAATCGCCCAAGGCATGCTTCAAATAAATCATTCGTCCATTAACCGAAATGACTGGTATTAATGAGATCGACAGGCCATAACGACCATTTAATGAAAACCGCAGGCTTGCGATCTATCTACGGATTTGATCCTAAGGCCACCTCAAGTCAATTAATCGCTATGAATGCATCCAGATATATATACTTCATGCTGTTCAATTCATATTATTGTTGTTTGTGTTACGCCTATCTTTCGCTCTGTGCACGATTCTTCCACAGAGACAGAATTAAGTGGGATGGGAAAGAAATCCAAGAAAACTACAATGCCCACTGCTCCGCAATCCGCAGGGCAAGCTATCATTGATCCAAGTGGAAAGAAAAAAGGGCTTATATCAGATACAACATGCTTAGGACTTACCAGGACCACTTGGCAAGGGACTTACAATTTGATTGAAGCAGAAGAGCCAAAGGTGACCGGAATAGAAATTTCATGTGATAATACCAGCAAATCTGATGCCAATTTAAAAGATTTGGCCGACTCCTTTCTACAAAGAATAGTGGCCCGGGAGAAAATTCTTCCTTACACGGATGTGGTAAGGTGGGAAATCCAAGAGCTCCAAATTATCAACAGATTGTTTAGCACTGCGGACGGGAGGATTTTTGGTTCTTTTCGAGCCGAAGATCTAAGGCTAATGTATCACTTACCGGCAGAAGAGAAGAAATATAATGTTGCATTTCTGGAGAAATTTCGAGTAGATAACGAGACCGAGTCTGAACCAATTTGAGTCTGGAGACAAAATCCAGCAAAACACAAGCATGAAACCTCGGGTAAGTACTCAGTTGGCTCCTTGTGTTCTCCTTACTGTTATGCTGGAATTATGATGTGTAGGCTATGGGGATTGCATGACTCTGCCAATTTTACCATAGAAATGGTTCCCCTAATGGAGGCAGCATGTAGTGGAGAAATTATGGACTGGGCAGTTATATTATACGACAAGTTAGCCAAAGCCATCCTTGATTTTAGGTCTAACTATCGTGTCACAGAGAGGGTTATTCCACCATTTTATTACAGTGCCTATGTGATCGATGTGTTGTGTTTTAATTCTGAGTTTCCCGTGCTGGGATGGAGGTGGATGTCGGAAGACCCCACACCCATTCACATATATTATCAAAAACTATGGAAGACTAGTTATAAGCACCACCTGTACCAAATATGTAACGGTTTTATGTTGCCAATTCATTATTCCATTTTTAATAAGCTTGCCCCGAAGATTTCCAGGGAAGTAGCTTATCAAATCAATGCTGAAGGGGTTACCCAGACCCTGAAAAGAGCTAAAAAGCATGTTTGGCCCTCTTTTCCATTACGAATTGGAATTTATACCCTGCATGACATCAAGCATGTAGAGAAGGAAGCTGGGAAATTGAATTTGCTCACTCTGGCTACTCTGCCAAGCAGGAAGTATGATCCAAGGAAGATCGCTTACAATGCGCTCGACCAGGCCAAATTGGCCAAGGTCGAGCACAAAGAAGACAAATTCGAGGATTTTTTCGCATAAGCCGAATTGCTGTATCAAGTCAAGTCACTTGCCAGAAATGTGTATAATGATGAAGGGCTAGTCGAATTTAACAGAATTAGAGAACAAACATTGCAAACTCTGCCTCTAGACCTGTTAGCAACTGTTCCAACAACAACCAGGTCAAGCGAGTCTAAGCAGCGAGATAATACGCCACCTCCTACTACATCAAAACAGCAGGAGGAAGCGCATAGCCAGAGGCAGGAGGTGACCCAGGAAAATGTGCAGCGACAAGAAGAAACCCAGGCGAAGACCCAAGAAGAGAGCAGCTCTAAGAATAAAAATGATATATTAGTTGATCCGAATTTACTCCAACAATGGAAGCAATTCAGTACAATTATCGATAACCTAGAGTGCTCGAAAGATGATGAGGTTTCTAAAGAAGGTGATGCATAGGAAGCGACATCGAAACCGGTTTCGGGTGAAACCAGCGGCCTACCCAAAACAAAAGAACCAGAGATAATTCCTAAAGATCCAACAGGAGAGATCGTTTTGCAAATTGAAGAAATTCCCCCTTTGGATGTATTTTATAGCCCTAAGCATAAAGCTGTTGTAAAGCAACAGAGGAAAAGGAGAAGAGCTGATCAACCTTCCCCATTCCCTGAATTGACAGTAATGGGCAATGTTGTGTGGAAAGAGGAATTCGACCCCTCCGATGACTTAACCAAGCTATCGCAATTCGCTGGAGCATATTCAGCGGCAACCATTGATAAAGCATCGGAGGTAAGCAGTTTATTGAAGACCAAGGACCAAGACATCTCCTTGCTACGGGCGAGACTATCAGAAGTTCAGCAGAAGGCAGAGCAGGCGAAGCAAGAATTGCTAGTGCAACAACAGAACAATAATCAGCTGACCAAGCAATTACAAGAGCAAAAGCAGAGAATTGATGAAGGTGCAATCCAAAGACAAAAGGAGCTATCGGCGGCACTGGAGCAGTTAAGAATATTAGCTGAGGGAACAATGAAAGCAAAAGATGAGCAAATCGGTCAATTGACCACTCAAATTGAGCAAATGAAAAAGCTCCCTCAGATAGATGAGTTCGAAGCAGAAGCGCTCCAGTTAAATAAGGCATTGATTAATTAGGTTAAGCTACTATGTCAACAGATTACACAAGTAGAACCATTGTGCGAGTTGGTAGCATCAATAAGCGAAAAGGTAGAAAAAGCAAGAACCGATTTGGATCAGGCTGAAGAAACACTGACAAACTTTATAGAATGGCAGGATTCCGATATAGGCCGGGCAACTAATCTACCGAGAATTCTGGAATCGCACAAAGAGATATTATTCACAGAATGGCAATCGCAACTAATGAAAGTAGAAAGAGCAATTTCTAGATGCAAGACAATCAGTGGAAATTTGGTTGAATTAGTAAATAATACACTGTATTTATCTAATATAATTTCCCAATGCACTCCAGGTCAATTAACAGCGGCAAATATGTTGGAGCACTCATGCTATCCGGAGCTGGAGAAAAATGCAAGATTGATCACTGGAATCAACAGTTTGACGTGGGATGCTTATTAGTTCTTCTTAATCAAGCCATACAGCCAAAGAGCCGCCTTGAAGTGCCTAACCGATGCTGTCGGGTATATTATACCCGACATTCAGGATGCCACCTTCGCCGCCCAATTCAGTTTGCGCCTCAACAAACCGCCAGAAGTAGAACCAATGCTTGCGAAAAGCCAGCTTAGGTTTAAGGGCAAACAACCTGAGGCATGACTCACTTCGCCGACTGCCAGATCGCCCCTGAGAGATAGACCGCATTTATTGATACCAATTTAGTAGGATTTTGTTTCATAGATATTTTTAGCTTAGTAGTATTTATAGACCCTTTCATGCATTTAGAAAGGGTCGTAAATTTTTGTATATGACTTAAACCCTGAAGTTGCACTATTGTACTTCAGGGATATTCTTTTATGAAACTTGACCAATTATTTTGAATTTGATGAGGAAGGTTTTTATGCAAATGTGCACTATTGTCATTGTTTGAAAGCATTTCTATGTTGAAGAAGGAATTTTGAATAGCGATTGATATTTCGGATATTAATCTACAGCTCACATGGTACTATTATCTGCGTCTGTACTCATTTTTGTTATATGAATTGTTGTTTGGATCACTCTTGCTATTGTCGCTTATATATATATATGTGCTTTTCACAACATTCTTTATGCATTCCACTATTGGTTGTTTATCGCATGCTTCTCTTTTAACCATGTATATGTATCGATGATATAAATAGTGAATGCAATAATTTGTATTTATCGCTTCATTGTGACTATTCATATGAAGTAATCTTTGAATGATTGAATGTCTCTTATTTATTTTACAGAGTCATCTATATGCCTGTTAGATAGATAAAGATTATTTAACGCTGCATTCTGAATGAATAAGTTGTGCCCAGGATTAGTATTAGTTTCCCTATTTCTGTCAATAGAATAAGCTAGTCACCTATCACTCAAGTAAATTATTCATCACCCATCCATCCCTTTTATCTTACTATCGGGAAACTGGTCCCGTTATCTCCAGTCGGAGCCACCATCCCAAATGGAAAAGGAGCTGTACCAAGGTCCAGACCAGGTGGTTATCCCCCAATGTTGTGGCAGTGATTTTCGAGGCCTCAACATTTCTGGCGCTAGAAGGAGGGCCATCCGCTATGAATGGCGAGTAAGTCAACACCTACAAACCATTCAAAGAGTAACTCACCCTCCACCTCTCCTCGAACATCTCGTTCTCATTCTGAATCTCCAGTATCCAAACGAGACGAAGAGGAATCAACCACTACTGCTCAATTACATCATACTTCATAACACTTAAGTCTGGAGTCCCCTGAAGTTTAATCCATCATCCAGAAACTTCAAGGCTTCTCAATATCCCCTCCTAGATCTGAAGTATCACAAGGCAGTCAGACTTCACAATTTCGCTTACCTCCTCATCTTACCAGACTCCAAAGCGAAAAGCTAGGTATTGAACCACCTGAATTTCCTTTACTCGAAAGGAAAAGGATCAAAAAGACCGCTGAAGGTTCTGGTAGCGAAACCCTTTCCCCATGATCTTCCATTTCATCATCACCTGTGTGAAGTCATACACCCACTTCACCACTCCATATAGTTGTTCACCAAGGGACTTCATCCCAAGCATCGCAATCTTTTCAGTGTATACTTCCACCTTCCCCTCAGGCACCTGGAACGCCACAAGCGATTGTTGGTAATCCAAAAATGGCCCAAAGACCATGGAGAAGTCCTGGTGCGGTTACCATGCCTGCACCTTTACATCCTTTACCCGATTACCCCGAAAAATGGTTACCCAAATTCAATCCAGATGCCAGAACTTCTGCAGAAGAACATATTAACAATTTTATGCTGTCAGTCAATCTAAAGGGAGTCACTGAAGAAGATGTGTTAGTAAGATTATTTCCCTATTCACTACAAGGATCTGTAGGGTCTTGGTATTTTTCCTTGCCCTCTGGATCCATCACAAGTTGGAACATCTTCCAGGAACAATTTCTTACCAAATACGGTGATGACAGATCCTTAGCTACACTTGTCCATGATCTTTCAAATTTAAGGATCGAGTCGAGAGAACCCATCAAAGAGTTCAACTCCAGATTTAACAAACTCTTGAACAAAATCCCCACTGATGATAAGCCAAGCGAACAAGTTAGAAGCGAGTGGTATATCACTGCTTTGCCTTCAAACATTGCCATATTTGTTGATAGGGCCAAACTGCCCACATTGACCGAAAACATGAAGGAAGCACTCGCTGTG